>JARFIW010001752.1:0-137216 GCA_036346225.1 Platerodrilus igneus
AATTTTATTACTTGTTCCTTAATTAAACTAAATTTTCACAGCAATCGTACGAATCGGTTTACCTGGACTCGTACTGTCCTAGTATTGTTATCATAAACAAAATTTCGGTACCTTACTACATTATTGTCGTATTACTGACGACTATTGTCTATATGGGAATTATACCCTATTAGTTTCGTACAACTAGAATGACCCTCCGTAAGTCACTCTTACCTCAACGTCCATCGTCGGGTACGTTGATTTTATTGATAGCTGTGCCGGATAAATATACATCAATACTAAAATCTTTGCTTGATTGAAAGATGTCTGCTTTTTGGATATAATTATAAAATTAACATTGACGTACTTTTCAAAATTACTTTATTTATCCTGTTTCTTTTTGTAATGACACATTCATTAAAAATTACACTATCAGTATCTTAAAATACTTGAGGTAGAATGCGCGTTGCTTTTAATGTTTGTACTGTAACATGTCATTTTACCTATGGTAAATGCCACGTTACAGCTACAGTTATTTCTCTCTTTAAACCTCACATTTTACCTAGAAAAGTCCATCGAACCCTAATTTACACTTTACTTCTAATAGATAAGTTATAATCACAGAACATAGGAAGGTATGAGTATTGCATAAAGTACCGTGTTTGTTTCAAATATTTATACCTGTTAGTTAAGTTGCCCATAATCCAGTGTTCTTGATATTTATTTTCATAGTTTAACTTTGCTAAAGAATTCTGTGGTCTTTCCTTTCCTTATAACTTCAAATTCCCCTCTCTGATAATTAAAACAGATGTTTGCATGTCAAAGCGTACTGGCAAAAGTTTTCATTTCTTGTCTGGGTTCTGTGCACAACAGGTCGTCTTAAATTCAAGGTGACAAAAATTGACCCTGAGGTCGAAACAAGTATGTATTCCTTTATTAAATAATTAACTAATAGTCATCTAAATATTATTACAGATGTCTAGCTTAGCGTTTTCCTTACCTCAATAAACTACAAATCCCACCGGATTACTTTTCCGATGGTAAGAATTAAATAGATACATTTTAAATTCCTTTACATTTGTTATAGCGTGTTTAATTAATGCACGTGTTATATTTCAGGGTCGTTCTCTACCCTCATGTCTTCATACCTATATTTAAGTTCCGCTATGATGCAAATTTGCTTTGCTGTCGTTTTTTAAAGGAGATGACAATGCCGTTGTATTTTTGATTTACATTACCTCAACATACAAATTTTAGTTTGGTTAAATATTTCTCTTAAAATAATGGATCTATGAAGTTACACACAAAATTCTACCTCATCATTTGCCGTTGATGCTACCTGGGACTCCTACAGTTTATACACCTTTAATTGGGATTTCCACAGATGGTCAGATCAAGGAATTTTACGGTAACAACACATGTTTTACAATGCACGTGTCAGGTATGACAAACTAAAGTAATATTTATCCACGCAAAATTAAAGTGAACTGATTTCTACAAATATTAAATTTTCTTTTCATTTTTCATTTGTAAAACGTACTAATATTACAGACAATTTATCTACTATTTGCAATATTTAATTCCTAATTATACATAGTCGTACTGGACGCATACTGTCCATATGTAAGCCACATGTTTCATGAAACTTATGGTAGTCAAGTTCATACATTAACTTATTTACGCTTTTTAAAAGCACAGTTACATTTTTTAAGTTACATAAAAACAAGTTTCATTATTTTTACTGATCTATACTATTTCAAATGACTTCATAGAACTTTTATGATATTTTTGTTCAAAATTAAATATCTAACAAAATTTAATAAATACGATAATTAATTTGTCTATAGTTTTCTCTCAGTTATTGATGTTACAGTTATTAGTTCACCAATTCTCTTCCCATCGAGATTTTAAGTTTCATGCAGCCTACGCAACCACGACGCTCGATGCTAGCTGTGCCAGAGCATAATTTTTTATGCTCTGTCGTGCACCTATCCTTTAATAACGCCTGAAAAAGGGTAGGGTGCAGTACAACTAAAATTTAACTGAATGGCTATTTACCAAACATAGCTATACTACTATTCTAAAATTGTAAATACTTAAATTAACTATATTAGTTTACCAACAGGCATAGGAAATTATCCCTATTTGATTTGTATAAAAATTAACTATACATTTTTTGTTTACTTATTAGGATTCTTATTTGTATAACGAGTATTAAAACTAATTAATAATGCATAAGCTTGATTTTCCTATAAAATAATTAAATGAATTACGCGGTGTATTTTCCTTTATATTCGGATAAAGCTTTTATTTATGTACAAAAATATTAATGTGAATAATGAAATTTTATTCATTAAATTCTCGTAAGAAAGTGTTCTGAAATAACTAACAAATTTTGTTACTTCCTTTCTGCAATGATGTAATTAATAGTGGTTGACTTATCAGTTAAAAATAAACGTGTTGTTAATTATATTTATTCTAATACATACCATGTTATTTTAAAGTTAATGAATTTGGTTCTTCAATGTTTTTGTTTTATATACCGTCTTTTGTGAACTATCAAAAGTATACTGCCCAATTTTAATGCATATTTTTTCGTAGCAGGACGTTCCAGATAAACTTGTTAATTAGTTTCACACATTACTTTCTAGTACTTGTTTATCGGTGTGTTAGCGAAACTCTGTGATAATGGTCATCACTTGTGGTTTGGTATTGTTAATGAGATTCTGCAAATTTTTATTCTATTTTTGTTTTTTATACTTACATATTGTAAATATGATAATGAAAAACGTTTAATAATTTAATGGTTTGTTAGTCAAATAGCGTAAAAATATATAATCTAAGCGATTGATTAAGTTCTTTATTCATAGTGGTCATTCAATTATAGGATAGAATTTGCGTATATTTTTTCAGTACTGATAGGTTAATTTATGTAACACATTGTGGAATACAGCGCTTCCAACAAATGTTACACACGACATCTCCATCATTTGTTAAACTCGGCGCCTCCACCATTTGTTACGGGTACATTTTCTTCTCCATATGTTAAGTATGGTTCATCCACCATATGTGGCGCGTAGCTCAGGGGGTTTTATTATATTGTTAAGTGTACTCTTAACGTAACACTGAAATTAATTATAGTTGCGGGATCGCCTATCAGTCACCTACTTCTACACGACTTGTTTATTAGGGAGGCTTCCACCAGTCACCACTCAGGTGACAATAACTAGAGGAACGTAGTCTGCGTTGCTCTGATGACCACTCAATTTGAGGTAGGGTAAGAATGATTAGAATAAAAATAAAGTTATGATACATATAATAAGTAAGCAAGCGGTATTTGTACAAGATCAGCCTTAAGATTAAGTTACATAAAAAGATTACTTACATGCTAAGAAGAATTCGCCGTCTCCCTTAAGGGGACGTGCGGCTCGCTGCTTGACTACATTTTTATGATGTGTTAATATGACCACTGAGGTCACTCGGAGCAGACTAAGAGAAAAAGCTCTTGCTAGCCAGTGGCTACCACTTTTATAAACAATCCTATCTAACATGTTAAATGTTTCCCTGAAATATTAATTAGAACATACAGATAGTGGTTTACCACTGGTTTACTAATCTGAATTTCTTGGTTGGCCGTATTGTGCGTGTTTCATGTTTCCTGTTAACTTTCTCGTGAGAATTGGTCATCAGGAAATATGACTGCATCGATATTGAACAAAGGCCTAAAATGTGTATGACTAATACTAATTAATAATGGGGTTGTAAATCAACATGTAACAAAAGAACACTACTCACGTTGATACCGATTGCCCAACAGAGTGGAACTAGTGAAAGTAGGGAACATAATACTATTTCAGAGGTTAATGTCAGTTTAGATCACGAAGTTAATAACGACGAAAAGTTGATTAGTTGTGAGACAGTTGATACGATGGATGCAGTTGACGTTTCTCGTTTACAGACCGATAGTATTACTGAACTTCTAAAGGAGAACGCTACTCAGGTTTATCCCCATCTCCAACAGATTAGAACTAGCGAAAGGAGTCCAAATAATACTTTTTCAGAGATTAATGTTGATGTAGATCACAAAGTTAGTAACGACGAAAAGGTGATTAATTGTGAGATGGTTGATACGATGAATGCAGTTGACGTTTCTCGTTTACAACCGATGGTATTACTGAACTTTTAGAGGAGAACGCTACTCAGGTTTATCCCCATCTCCAACAGATTAGAAGTAGCGAAAGGAGTCCAAATAATACTTTTGACGGTGCGTCGACTAGCTGTCAATGGCGGTCGATTTACATCAAACGCATTCTGATACCAAAGAGCACTGTCGACTGAATTATGGTTGTTCTCTCCCCCATTTACCGTGGCTTTTATTTCCAAGATGTTCAAATTCGTTGCAGATAAAACGTCTGTTGTTCGGGATGTTGTTTGATTACAATTTACAGCTTTGCTTTGTTCATTTTTTACGGCGCGTTGACTAGTCGTCAATGGCGGTCGATTTGCATCAAACGCATTCTGATACCGAAAAGCACTGTCGACTGAATTGTGTGTTGTCAATATCGGGCCCTACTGTTCGAGAGGCGCCTTTTCCCTTACGTCGATTTGTGTTCTTACCCCTGCCGTTGTTGGGGGCTAGTCTGCCACCGCCACTACTTTCCTGTAAGTCACTGTTGTAGGATATTCGATTTATTCCTCTATCTCTGCCTTTTCTTGACGTCCTCTATTTGTTAAAACAATAGTTTTTTGGTTAGTCTTATTTTTGCCATGTCCACCGTCACTTATTGCAATATTTAACGAACTTAAATCCAACGTTTCGTTTTGAGAAACGGCACTAGCTATAGGATTGTGAATTTCGTGCGACGGCGACTGGTACGCTATAGTCCTGAAAAGACTCTCAACTGAATTGGCTGTACGTTGCTCAACCGGACTGAAACTAAGCGCATCCGCTTCAAAGAACAACCCACTTTCACACGTCAACCATGTGGGCGTTTTCGAAGGTGAATTGTTTCGCATAGCACATGCTTTCCAATTTATAGATTAATGCGTTGGATGAATTCGTTCGGCCAGTTCTCGATTTCGTTTGCTCACGTTTGCCGCTGCTCGCGGATCAAAACATCCAGACAATTTCCCGAACTACTTCTAAAATGCATTTCAGACTCCAAGCATGCACTTCGAGTTCGTTTACTCTTCGGGTAAGTTAAGGATTGTATCGATTTCATTCTTAATCGTTTCTGACCTGTCGTAACGTTGCTGTTTGTTTTAGTTTCGAGGAGTTCACTTGCGTTATTGTGCTCAATCGAAGTAGTGAAGCTATCAGCAGGTACACCTTTTTGCAGGACTTCCTCAGGTACGAGTCGCGTTTCTAGAGAACGGGTCTTGAGAATGGTTTCGTTGTGTCTTGGTACACGTGGTTTTGAGCGTTTGGAAGTGTTTAAATCGTTGTCGTTAACGCTTACTTGTTCTGATGTCAGTGCCAATTTTGGCGGTGTTTCTCCATCGTCTGGTGTTTTGCGATCGCGATGAGATTTAAGATTCCCACTACGTTCCTTTTCGTACAAATTTTTATGCCGTTCGTTACTACCTTTTATAAGCGTACCTTTTTGTACGGGGGTTAACGTATTCGAGCACTCGGCCATTTCTTTCAACGTAGTAAACGCAACGGTATCACAATATTCTTGGATATACTCCTCAGGGTTCTCGTTACGTTTAGTTTTCAGCTCTGTACCACGTGCTTGTTCGCCGTCGTCTAGAATCGGCTCAAATTCTATACGATTACGCACGAGTTTGCTAATACATTCAATTCGAGAATCTTTTGTTGTACGTAGGTTATTTAGTTCGAATTCGACATGTTCTTTATAAAAATTGGCTGAAAATCATGTACAATTTGAAAATCGTCCGCTGTACGTACGTTGACATGTGTTTGCAGGACTTGTTCTTTATTAAATTTGACTCTAAATTCGTATTCGTTTTCGGTTCGAGACGTTTCCGTTGCAAGCGAGTTGATAATTATTTGCGCGTTCGTTTCCGAATGGTTTCGTTTTCTAGGAAACTTGGCTGCAGATATATTATCAACGTCACTGCTAACTTGAACAAGTTCGGCGATACATTTTGCAACCTTCGAAGTGTTCGAACTTTAGTTTTCGCATTGCCCCGAATCAATATGTGGTACATACTTAACATTACATTTTTTATCGAAGTCGAAATTTATGTTATCAGGTCGTTGAAGAACAATTTCTGATTTGTTACAGCTCTCGAGCAGATATCTAACGTCTTCGCTTTCCAAATTGCTACCGGAATATGTTAACGCATTTTTACGGCAGTCGGTTTCGATTTCGCAAGTATTTAAGGTGCTTGAATTAAGTATAGCTGGCATTTTGTATTCGTTACTGATTTTTATCGGAGTCAATCCTAAAAATAAGACGTTGCCATTCGAGCCACTCCTATAGGTTTCGAAATTAGCTATTTCAATTTGTTCAATAGCACTTAAATGCCCAGCGTTGCTGGACGTATCGGTTTCTGCAATGGTGGTCTATTTACATCAAACGCATTCTGATACCAAAGAGCACAGTCGACCGAATTGTGGCTGTTCTCTTCACGATTGACCGTGGAATTTATTTCCAAGCTGTTCAAATTCGTTGCAGATGAAACGTCTGTTGTTCGGGATGTTGATTCATTACAATTTACAGTTTTAATTTGTTTATTTTTGACGGTGCGTCCACTAGCTGTTAATGGCGGTCGATTTACATAAAACGCATTCTGATACCAAAGAGCACTGTCGACCGAATTGTGGCTCTTTTCTCCCCGAGTAGCCGTGGCTTTCCTTTCCAAGATGTTTCGACTTGGAGATACGTCTGTTGCACTGGGGTTACATTGGCCATTACTAACGTCTTCAATCAGAGAAATGTTCAAATTACGAGGCATAGAACAGTTATTGGGTCTACTATTAGTTGTGTATGATTCATTATTCAGATCGGCAGGTGTAGCGGTCGGGAAATATTTAAGCGGGGCACCTGATTTGCATAAAACGTTGTCAATATCGGGCCCTACTGTACAAGAGTCGCCCTTTCACTTACGTCGACTTGTGTTCTTACCCCTGCCGTTGTTGGGGGCTAGTCTGCCTCCGGCACTACTTTGCTGTAAGTCACTGTTGTAGGATATTCGATTTATTCCTCTATCTCTGCCTTTTCTTGACGTCCTCTATTTGTCAAAACAATAGTTTTTTGGTTAGTCTTATTTTTCGAATGTCCACCGTTGCTTAATGCAATATGTAACGAACTTAAATCCAACTTTTCGTTTTGAGAAACGGTACTAGCTATGGGGTTGTGAATTTTGTGCGACGGCGACTGGTACGCTATAGTCCTGAGAAGACTCTCATCTGAATTGGCTGTACGTCGCTCAACCGGACAGAAACTAAGCGCATCCGCATCTAGGAACAACCCGCTTTCACACTTAGACCATTTGGGCGTTTTCGAAGATGAATTGTTACGCATAGCACATGCTTTCCAATTTATAGATTAATGCGTTTGATGAATTCGTTCGGCCAGTTCTCGATTTTGTTTGCTCACGTTTGCCGCTGCTCGCGGATTCAAAACATGCAAACAATTTCCCGAACTACTTCTAAAATGCATTTCAGACTCCAAGCATGCACTTTGAGTTCGTTTACTCTTCGGGTAAGTTAAGTATTGTATCGATTTTGTTCTTAATCGCTTTTGACCTGTCGTAACGTTGCTGTTTGTTTTAGTTTCGAAGCGTTCACTTGCGTTATTGTGCTCAATCGAAGTAGTAAAGCTTTCAGCAGGTACACCTTTTTGCAGGACTTCCTCAGGTACGAGTCGCGTTTCTAGAGAACGGGTCTTGAGAATGGTTTCGTTTTGTCTTGGTACACGTGGTTTTGAGCGTTTGGAAGTGTTTAAATCGTTGTCGTTAACGCTTACTTGTTCTGATGTCAGTGCCAATTTAGGCGGTGTTTCTCCATCGTCTGGTGTTTTGCGATCGCGATGAGATTTAAGCTTCCCACTACGTTCCTTTTCGTACAAATTTTTATGCCGTTCGTTACTACCTTTTATAAGCGCAACTTTTTGTACGTCGGTTAGCGTATTCGAGCACCCGGCGATTTCAGATTCTTTCAACGTAGTAAACGCAACGGTATCACAATATTCTTGGATATATTCCTCGGGTTCTCGTTACGTTTAGTTTTCAGCTCTGTACCACGTGCTTGTTCGCCGTCGTCTAGAATCGGCTCAAATTCTATACGATTACGCACGAGTTTGCTAATACATTCAATTCGACAATCTTTTGTTGTACGTAGGTTAATTGGTTCGATGTCGACATGTTCTTTATAAAAATTGACTGCAAAATCATGTACAATTTGAAAATCGTCCGCTGTACGTACGTTGACATGTGTTTGCAGGACTTGTTCTTTATTAAATTTGACTCTAAATTCGTATTCGTTTTCGGTTCGAGACGTTTCCGTTGCAAGCGAGTTGATAATCATTTGCGCGTTCGTTTCCGAATGGTTTCGTTTTCTAGGAAACTTGGCTGCAGATATATTATCAACGTCACTGCTAACTTGAACAAGTTTGGCGATACATTTTGCAACCTTCGAAGTGTTCGAACTTTCCTTTTCGCATTGCTCCGAATCAATACGTGGTACATACTTAACATTACATTTTTTATGGAAGTCGAAATTTACGTTATCAGGTCGTTGAAGAACAATTTCTGATTTGTTACAGCTCTCGAGCAGCTTTCTAACGTTTTCGCTTTCCAAATTGGTATCGGAATTCCTTAACGCATCTTTACGGCAGTCGGTTTCGATTTCGCAAGTATTTAAGGTGCTTGAATTAGGTACAGCTGGCATTTTGTATTCGTTACCGATTTTTATCGGAGTCGGTCCTAAAAATAAGACGTTGCCATTCGAACCACTCCTATCCGTTTCGAAATTAGCTATTTCAATTTGTTCAATAGCACTTAAATGCCCAGCGTTGCAGGACGTATCGGTTTCTGCAAGGCGGTCGATTTACATCAAACGCATTCTGATACCAAAGAGCAAAGTCGACCGAATTGTGGCTGTTCTCTTCACGATTGACCGTGCAATTTATTTCCAAGATGTTCAAATTCGTTGCAGATGATACGTCTGTTGTTCGGTATTTTGTTTGATAACAATTTACAGCTTTGCTTCGTTTATTTTTTAAGGCGCGTTGACTAGCCGTCAATGGCGGTCGATTTACATCAAACGTATTCTGATACCGAAAAGCACTGTCGACTGAATTGTGGTTGTTCTCTCCCCGATTGACCGTGGCATTTATTTCCAAGATGTTCAAATTCGTTGCAGATGAAACGTCTGTTGTTCGGGATGTTGATTGATTACAATTTACAGCTTTAATTTGTTTATTTTTGACGTTGCGTTGACTAGCTGTCAATGGCGGACGATTTACATCAAACGCATTTTGATACCAAAGAGCACTGTCGACCGAATTGTGGCTCTTTTCTCCCGATTAGCCGAGGCATTGTTTTTCAAGATGTTCCGACTTGGAGATACGTCTGTTGTACTGGAGTTACATTGGCCATTACTAACGCCTTCAATCGGAGAAACGAATAAATTACGAGGCATAGAACAGTTATTGGGTCTACTATTAGTTGTGTATGATTTATTATTCAGATCGGCAGGTGTAGCGGTTGGGAAATATTTAAGCGGGGCACCTGATTTGCATAAAACGTTGTCAATATCGGGCCCTACTGTTCGTGAGGTGCCCTTTTCCTTACGTCGACTTGTGTTCTTACCCCTGCCGTTGTTGGAAGCTAGTCTGCCACTGCCACTACTTTGTCACTGTTGTAGGATATTCGATCTATTCCTCTATCTCTGCCTTTTCTTGACGACCTCTATTTGTCAAAACAATAGTTTTTTGGTTAGTCTTATTTTTCCAATGTGCACCGTTGCTTAATGCAATATGTAACGAACTTAAATCCAACTTTTCGTTTTGAGAAACGGTACTAGCTATGGGGTTGTGAATTTTGTGCGACGGCGACTGGTACGCTATAGTCCTGAAGAGACTCTCATCTGAATTGGCTGTACGTTGCTCAACCGGACTGAAACTAAGCGCATCCGCTTCTAAGAACAACCTGTTTTCACACGTAAACCATTTGGGCGTTTTCGAAAGTGAATTGTTACGCATAGCACATGCTTTCCAATTTATAGAATAATGCGATGGATGAATTCGTTCGGCCAGTTCTCGATTTCGTTTGATCACGTTTGCCGCTGCTCGCGGATTCAAAACATTCAGACAATTTCCCGAACTACTTCTAAAATGCATTTCAGATTCCAAGCATGCACTTTGAGTTCGTTTACTCTTCGGGTAAGTTAAGTATTGTATCGATTTTGTTCTTAATCGCTTCTGACCTGTCGTAACGTTGCTGTTTGTTTTAGTTTCGAAGCGTTCACTTGCGTTATTGTGCTCAATCGAAGTAGTGAAGCTATCAGCAGGTACACCTTTTGCAGGATTTTCTCAGGTACGAGTCGCGTTTCTAGAGAACGGGTCTCAAGAATGGTTTCGTTGTGTCTTGGTACACGTGGTTTTGAGCGTTTGGAAGTGTTTAAATCGTTGTCGTTAACGCTTACTTGTTCTGATGTCAGTGCCAATTTAGGCGGTGTTTCTCCATCGTCTGGTGTTTTGCGATCGCGATGAGATTTAAGATTCCCACTACGTTCCTTTTCGTACAAATTTTTATGCCGTTCGTTACTACCTTTTATAAGCGCACCTTTTTGTACGTCGGTTAGCGTATTCGAAAACTAGTCGATTTCAGATTCTTTCAACGTAGTAAACGCAACGGTATCGCAATATTCTCGGATATATTCCTCCGGGTTCTCGTTACGTTTAGTTTTCAGCTCTGTACCACGCGCTTGTACGCCGTCGTCTAGAATCGGCTCAAATTCTATTCGAATACGCACGAGTTTGTTAATACATTCAATCCGAGAATCTTTTGTTGTACGTAGGTTATTTGGTTCAAAGTCGAGATGTTCTTTATAAAAATTGGCTGCAAAATCATGTACAATTTGAAAATCGTCCGCTGTACGTACGTTGACATGTGTTTGCAGGACTTGTTCTTTATTAAATTTGACTCTAAATTCGTATTCGTTTTCGGTTCGAGACGTTTCCGTTGCAAGCGAGTTGATAATTATTTGCGCGTTCGTTTCCGAATGGTTTCGTTTTCTAGGAAACTTGGCTGCAGATATATTATCAACATCACTGCTAACTTGAACAAGTTCGGCGATACATTTTGCAGTCTTCGAAGTGTTCGAACTTTCCTTTTCGCATTGCTCCGAATCAATACGTGGTACATACTTAACATTACATTTTTATCGAAGTCGAAATTTACGTTATCAGGTCGTTGTAGAACAATTTCTGATTTGTTACAGCTCTCGAGCAGCTTTCTAACGTTTTCGCTTTCCAAATTGGTATCGGAATTTCTTAACGCATCTTTACGGCAGTCGGTTTCGATTTCGCAAGTATTTAAGGTGCTTGAATTAGGTACAGCTGGCATTTTGTATTCGTTACCGATTTTTATCGGAGTCGGTCCTAAAAATAAGACGTTGCTATTCGAACCACTCCTATCCGTTTCAAAATTAGCTATTTCAATTTGTGCAATAGCACTTAAGTAGGGTAGCTAAGCCGCTTTGGCAACAGAGATCCACAGCAAGATATGTATACGCCGATTCGAGAACAATATGAACAGCTAAGCCGCTTTGGGAAACAAAACGTGCAGCAATATATGTATACGCCGCTTTGAGAACAAAATTGTCTTTGTGTGTAAATTTGTTGCGTCGGGGGGGTCGTTAGGTCTTTGGGGTGTGCGTTCGGCGGGGTCGTTAGATTTTTGTCGTGGGGTGGTGCGCGTGCGCTGGGGGTGGAGATATTTTCTTAAGAAATTTTTTTAGCAGCGTTCCCGACGTTAAATATTAAATATTAAATTTTAAAAAAATGTTGTATGTGTAGAAAATGGAGTTCACGTGTTGGTTCGTATTTTTCTGGGGTAGGTTAAGCTAAAAATTAAAACGCCGCGGTGAAGAATTTTTTTAATATTAGGCAAACGCGTGCAAGTGGTAAAGAGTGTTTTAGCTCTCCTCATAAGCTGCGTTTTGTACGAAGTAGAAAATAAAATTGAGAAAATATACGAAATGTTATATGATGGAGATCAAATTTTTACACGTTTGCAGGTAAAATCTTGTAAAAAAGAAGTCGTTCACTTCTCGCAATTTCAATGTCACGATAAAATACTACGAATTTGCATGCAGTCGAATATAACCTCGTGTTTTTTATCTGGTAATATATATGTAAATCACGTCGACATTCGTCTTTTAATATAATGTATTTAATTAACATAAGGTGTGTTGCAAAAACATTTCAAGACAGGTATGCCGTATATTTCCTTATTGGTATGCAAATTATACCACCTTGCATCACGATTTATTTGACTTTTAAATAAAAAATTAATTTAATCTTATATCAAGGATGTCTTGCTTACAAAGAAGTCGTTCACTTCTCGCGATTTCAATGTCACGATAAAATAACAAGAATTCGCAGTCGAATATAACCTCGAGTTTGGAATTATAGCTCTCTGGTAATATATATGCAAATTATTCAACTTTTAATATAATGGATTTAATTAACATAACGTGTGTTTGCAAAAACATGTTAAGACTATTTCCTTCTTGGTATGCAAAATATACCACCTTTCGTCACGATTTATTTGACTCTCAAATAAAAAATTAATTTAATCTTATATCAAGGGTCTCTTGCTTACATTTTAGCAATTTGAATACATTTAAATATTTAAATGTAATTATACATTTAATTTATGTGGCAAGAAAAATTCTTTTACTTTTAGCGGTTTGGTGATTGTATGTAGATGACGTATTAGACATTGTATATATATATATATATATATATATATATATATAACTCGTTTAATTGCACAAACGTGATAAAAAATTTATAGGTTATGCAAAAACGTGCATGTAGTGAAGAATTTAGCGGTGATCTTTAGAGCTTCGTCATTGTTTTTATTCTCGTTGCTTTAGTTAATTAAAGAGAGATTTGTAGGTTAAGCAAAAATAGGAAATGTGGTGGATGACATAATCACTCTCAAAATGATGAATGGTGGGGGAAGGGAGCTTCTAAACGTGTCCTAAACGGGGCTCTGCCCCATTATTTTTGTATTAAATATCAAAAAGAATAGGAGAAATTATTCGACTCGTATTTTATAATGGTTTTAATTTAAAATATTGGTGTGTGTGCAAAAAAAACATGTTAAGACAGGTCACTCGTTATTTTATTCATGATTGCACCACCAAAATAATTTATACAACCACACTGAACTCGTACCCGGATCTAAAATTTAACCTTTAAATGTATGCAAATAATGTCGTTATTTAAAACGTGGTGAAGAATTTGGATAGTGATGTAATCATTCTCAAATGCGGAATGGTACTCCATAAATTCTAAAAATATATGCATATCTATGGCAGGCAACCCAGCATACACCAATTATATATTCTTAGTGTAAAATTTTATTGTTAGGTGAATAACCAGCAATTTATTATGTAATATTTATTGCTACAAGCATGGTAATAATAATTTGCAATGTGCAAAATACCTCTTTTGTTGTTAAAAGACCGATTTAATTAAACACTATAAAAGATTGTGAATTATTTATTCTAGTTAAATTTTACAGTGCTAGAGACACTAATTATTATTAGTACTAGATATAGGTATAACAAAATTTGTATTTCAGATGATAGTATGTTCAAAGGATATTATTATTTAAAAAGACTCTGTAAACATGATTAGTGAAATTATTAAAGTTAAGGAATGTAAAGCAAAAATTTGTCCATAAAAGCAAATATGTTTTCTAAAAGATATGCATAACTTACGGATCTAAACGTTTCAACATCTCGCAAACTGAGATAAATATTACTTATTTCTTTGCAAAAAACGTTCATATAACGCCCTTTAACAACCGCGTTCAGTAAAGTGCATGGTAGTTAATGACTTCGGCGATTGGGCTATTTATAGTATAAATATAACAACATATCCCCATATGTAAATTATATGGTTCTGGTTTATACCTAAAAACAACTATTTTGCATTATATTTTGTTGATCCTGGCAGAATAAATTACAAGTATAGCTACATTGTCAATACATTTTTATTTTCAAACTCGTTTTAATTATTGTAGGATTTAGTGCTTATAAATAACTTACTTTAATTCAATAAGTTATTCTTAAATTAATAATTATTGTCAAGAGAAATATATACACATATGGTAAATAATTGCAAGAATGTCTATAATATATCTGAGTTTTAATTCTGTTAAATGGAACATATGGCAACAAGGTAAATTCAAAACATTTTAGCATAATTGTCAATTACCAAAATTCACAATTTTCATCTTATATCAACAAATGTTATTAAATTGATGCTAAACAATAAAAATAATACCGTTATATTTCAAATCATTTTAATAGAATTACGCAATGTTAAGTCGTTATTAAAATTAATTTAAACAGAGTTTTTATTGTTATCGCCGTCTGTTGAAGAATCGTAGCAGAATCTGAACTATATCGCTTTTACAAAGCATGTATTCAAGATCACATTTAGTTAGTTTCAAAAAACTTTTTATCATTGTATACGACTTGTTTTAACTTGCAGTAGGTATCAATGACCGAATCAACATTACCACCCGAACATGGTTGACAACTTTAAATTTTATTTTCCCTATTACTTTCAAGGTATTAAACATTGGTATATATATAGATTTAGCGACATCAGGCAACCTTTTTCTTAATCTTCGTTGGGAATTAAACCACTCATAGATTTTAAAATCATCTTTCTTTACGTTTCGATTCATGACCTAGGATCGTTGTCAAAATTGTCAAAACCACAACAATCATACAGGGAGTATTTATCAGGCAACATATTTCTCGTATGGCTATGACAGCTTTTTGTGCTCTATGTAGAGTAATGATTAACGTTATACTCTTTTGATTAATTTGCAATTTACCGGGCATGCATCCTTCGTTAAAAGTGAAGGATATTCCCATAGATAATTTGAATAACAATCTATCACCACCAAAACACCTCTAATTGGATTTTCCTTAAATATATTGGTCAAATTCAACAGAGTCGCCTTGCCAGAGATCATCTCGAGGTTGTTGATTTGTTAATGCTGTTACAAAAACTAGTGGGGGGTTTATCAGACGAATAACTAGGTGATGCTCAGTATCACAACACTTTAGCATTACCTATTTTGATGAATGTGCCATAAAAGCTAGGTACTTGGATAGATCTCGCAGTGAGTGGAACAACAACGATAGTGACGATAGTGGTGCGAAGTTTTCAAGTTAACATGGACAATGTACTGTACGATTTGTTCGAGAGTGAACAACGCATTTTACACCAACATCTGAAACATGCCATAGTATTGAATGATGTAGACAAAATCAAACGTATACTGTTCAGAGTAGGTGTTTATGTTCCTTTAAAGCCTTCAAATGGCTAACGCTGACCAATGATACATCCATTGATGTAATGGACATGCTGTTTAATCAACAGAGTAGGTGCGATCAATTTGTATCAAACTTCATTGATGCTTGCAACGGCAAAACAGAGTTAAAATGTCATCAGGTGCGCGGTGTACTAGACGCAATAGAGAGTAATTATAGTTTGAGCGATGTATATTTCCTTGAAGAATTACTAACCAACCGAGCTGTATTGAGTACGAAGGCATATCCTATCATGAATATAAAATGCAACTATAAATCACTGGTCACAGCGATTGACGATATGATTGTAGATGTTGTATATTTCGCACAACCTATGGTATTAGAGAAAGTATTGAAGTTAATTTTAAAGTATAAGGTAAATTATAAGTACCAAACTAATGTAGTTGGCCCTCATAGAACAACATATAACTGGCTCCTCAAGAATTTGGCAATGGAGGGCTCAAAACAGCAACCAGGATGGACGTGTGGTTCGGATTCGGAAAAATGGCCATCAAATAGTATAGATGATTATAAAAAGTGTATATGCTATTAAAGTTATTGTTTTAGTTTAATACTATTTTTTGTATGTAAATCATGTCATCTTGGTAATCCTACCTGATGCGCTATAGATAGCACTTATTAGATATAATGGAGGATGCTATTGTACGTGTCGCATACCTTTTACAATAAATATATATACCTCGAGTGTTGGTCAAGTACGGGGAGAAATTGTTAGCTGAGAAGGTAATGCTTGTTATTTACACATATTCACGGACATCGAAATACTCAAGTTCAACCAAAACAGCGAAAATCAACCTACATCAAGGTTTTGCGCTTCGGACATGAGGGATTATAAACAACTTTCTTGACGTAGAACTAGTGTAGTAATTAGTAGTACATAGATGTAATTTGTGTGCGTGTGTGTGTGTGTGTGTGTGTGTGTGTCGCTATAATAAATCATATAACAGTAAAAAAAAATTTATTGATGAATGACATATGATGGTAAACAAACACGTAACAGCAAATCTACAAAATATGATTTTTGGATATCCAACTATTATGGCTAGAATCTAAATTTAACCATTTCACATATACTTGATTTTTAACTCTCTTCAATACTTTTTCCACTAAATATACATCCGGATAGTGTGTTCGTTGAAGTTCTTCTGCATAGAAGCCGCCTAATATTGGTTGTCCTCGACTATCGCGCAATAGGTACGTTAAAGGATTAGTCAAATGCACTTTGTACACCGTAAAATTTCGTTAGACCAATTTGGTGTGTATCCTTGGTAAATTGACTTCTATGTTTACTAATGCGAACATGATCTCCAACAGAAAATTTTTACTCTTTAAGTTAACTGTTTTGATCGTACTGTACACTGTATTGAAGAGTTTGCGTTCATTGCGTTTTGACACATCTACAGGTCGCATGCCGATTGTTCGATGTTTGGTGTTGTTATATGCAGTCACGAGTGAGGATAGTATATTCAGCCATCGATACGAACCATTCAAACTAAATTGTTTCCACATTTTTGACTTTAAGGTACGATTAACGCGTTCTACCGCAAGCTTTTTATTGCTGTACACACTATAATGTGTAATCTCATATTTTTCCATTAAAGCCTTAAATGTTGAATTATAAAATTCTTTTCCCAAATCCGTTTGAATGTACCGTGGAATACGATGGTCTTTGTTGAAAATTGATTGAAAAGCGTTTGAAACAGCCTTACCCGTCTTGCGCTTAACCGGTACGGCCCATAAGTATTTAGAAAATACATCGATAACAACTAGAATGTATCTAAATCCTTTATTTATCTTTGCATATGGGATCATTTCCACCAAATCGGCTTGAAACAGCTCGTTTAATCCTTTTGTGATTACATGTCTTCTAGGAAAGTTAATGCGAGCAGGCTTATGTAACTCGTGGACGATTTGCTCCTTTACAGACATATTGCTAATATATTTGTGTGTATGGTTGACGGCTATATGCGTGCGTTTTAAGTTTCTCTTGCAACTGTTGAATATCTGCTTGAATTCGTGCAATGTCTATTCTAAATTGTGCTTTCACTTGTTGAATAGCAGCGTCTAATGTCTTATATATGCTATTCATAGAATCATCTATCCGTTTGGTTACGATTTGTGCAACATTAGCGTTCACAGTGGCTGGAACAAGGTTACGCATCATCTCTTCAAAATGGTTAAAGTCTGATCTTGTAACATACTCGCTCGAGAATTGTGTTATCATACTGTTTGTTGTCTCCTTCACAAGCGTGTCTATATACTGCTGAATAGTGGAACCACTTCCAAGCGTTGGTTCGCCCTCTTGCTGGTGTAGCGTTACTAACCGCGATTCTAAGTACGCTTTCGTGACTGCATCATCATCTTCTTGTGGTGTAGCGACGCGCGCTAATCTCATGTTGTCAAAATCGTAGTAATCATCATAAGAAATATATGAAGCACAGTCAGACGCATGTCCAAACTTGTCGATAACCATCGTGATAATGAATAACAAGTCGCACAATCTACGCTATTATACGCAATTCGCGTAATTCTTCCATAATCGATGTAATTTCGTTTGTGTGACCGGTGTTACCTGCATCTTGCGAGGCGACCAGAAGCTTGAGCCGTTCGCACAGTTCGTTGGGATCATCAAAGTATACATACTCTAGTGGCTTCTCGTTATAATCCATGAGTAGACCACGACCACTCGGGTTTATAGTTTGCTGTCGTAAGCTATACATTGCATTACTTCTTTTTTTAATGTCCGCATAATCGTTAATTTACTTAAGTAGGAATTTACCCAAAGGATTGAGAAGGAACAGCTGCTCGTACAACCCTTTGCTACCGTTGTAGCAAAATCGTTCTACACACACCTTTTCACCAATCCCGAAGATAATGTCCGAATCACCAATCATTAATTTTCCTGTCTCCGGATTAAAACGTACTTTATCCCTGCGCAAGTGCTCCGTGTCATTGTTATAAATACCAGTAAAGTTGGAAAACAGATTATCGACATAGTATCTTACCGATGGTAAGAATCGTTGTAAGTAGGCCTGATGTTCTTCGCTGTTTAGGTACCGTTCGTACTCTGTATGGGTCTCTAGTGTTGCCGCTACTCTCCGATTCTTCGAAGGTGGACTCCACAGACTGGACTGGGCTATGAGGATTGTGTTCCCATGCCTCCTCTATTGGTGGTGCGGCGATTGGTGTTGAACTGCGCACCTGATCAAGAAATTTAGGGCGTCTTTAGGAGTAGATTGTACGTCATGTTGTTGTGGTAACCAGTGCTGGCTTTCGATCTTGGACTCCTGTTTAATATCTTTCAGCAGACCGGTCTGAAGTGTTTGTAAACGTTTTGTAATAGGTGCATAGACTTTACTTAATGCAAGCTCCTTTTCAACCACACCTGCTTTTAGCGCTTGTAATTTCCTCTTGACTGCCTTTCGTACTTTTATGAGTTCTTGTTTGGTTTTCACGTCGTCTGCCATCGTCTAGAAACGGGTAGGAAGTGATATGCTATTTATGTGCTTTATAAGTATATATAGGTGTCAAAACCTTTTCGGTAACGACCGTTCTGCAAATCGCCATCTTTATTGATCACCAGGAACCCATACCGATCTCGCCAGCATACGCCGCACAATTCTTTAAACCAGTTAAACGACATATCCGTGTTTACATGGTCGGCGTATACGTGTTTTAAATTGAGTTCGTCTTGTTTGAATAGCACTAGGACATTAGCATTGTCTCTAATCAATTGTTTAGGTATTTTGGAATAGGTCTGACATAGATAAAAACAATCAATGGCCTTATGTCGACCTAAAGAAAAATATTCTCGCATTACATTTTGTTTATCGCACGACACGTCATCGAAAATAAATATCGAATTAGGTTTTGCATCCGCTGGAGTAACAATTGCATCCCATTTGTTAAACGCAAAATATCCTATTTCTTTTATTGGTTGTAATAACCTCTCTAGGTACTGATACTTTGGTTGATACAAGGATTTTGAGTAGAGATAAACGTTTTCAAAGCGTACACCATTCGGATGTTTCAAGAGACCGATGACTACATTAGTTTTACCACAATTGGATGGACCTGTAATGATACACCGTATTGTTGATGGTAATAGTAGTCCATGCTTTTGCACGTTAGTGTTGTTGCTGCAGTTGTGGTCCGTAATTGGCAACGCCAATTGTTGCTTTACCAGACGCATTCTATCCATATACTAAAACGTAATTGCAGTATGGTAAGCATTTAAGTGAGTAATTCTACACGCATGACCAGTCTCCTTTAAACCTTTCGACTGACAAGATTAATGAAATCCTATCGTGGCTACGGGTTACTCAATAGTGCTATCAATCGTTTACCGGTAGAATTACATTTACCAGGCTATCGCTTCTGTGGACCGGGTACTAAGCTTCAGAAACGCCTCGAGCGTGGTGATATAGGTCGTAATCCCTTAGACGAAGCCTGCAAACTACACGACATCGCCTACGATCTTTCTACAGACTTAACAACCCGACACCAAGCTGATCGACGTCTTGCCGAAACAGCACAAAACGTCGTACTGCACCCGACGCTTCGTTAGGTGAAAAACTTGCTGCGTTTGCTATTGGTTCTGCAATGAATGCCAAAGTTAAATTTGGTATGGGTTGTCGCAAAAAACGATAAGGTGTAAAGGAAAACGATGTGGTCAGCGTCTACGTACAGGAAGTGGTATACCATTCAAGCGTTTAATTCGCACCATTTGGGAACGCATTAAAACGTTCGTCCGACTGATCTTATTAAAACTGCTAAACTTGCAGTGGCACCGATTAAAGAAATAACAGATGAAATTCGTGGCATCCCACGTGTAATCCCTGTACCCAAAACTGGTGGTTTCCTACCTTTGATACCTATTTTTGCAGCCCTTTCCGCAATTGGAGCGTTGTCGGGTGGAGCAGCTGGGATTGCAAAAGCTGTCAACTATTCTAAACTTGGACAACAACAATTAGATTAAGCGAAACGACATAATATGGCACAAGAGGCAGTGACACTTGGAAAGGGTCTCTATTTGAAACCTTATCGCCGTGGACATGGACTGTACCTAAAGCCTTTTCTTACACACGGGCAAGGTTTGCGTAAACAAAGACAACGAAAAAAAAAAAATCAACGCATTCGTTAAACCTACCTATGCGAGCGTTGACCAATGTTGACTTGAACAAATACATAAAACGTTTACCAATATCCCACTTTCGTGGAATATTCATGCGCAATTCACTTCCAAACACAATTCGTTGGCGAGAATGTGGTATTCTTAATCATGATACTACACGTGGTGTGGGAACTCATTGGACCGCGTACAAAAAAGATGGTTCAAGGGCAGTCTATTATGATAGCATTGGTAATCTACGACCTCCGAGGGAACTTGTCAAATACTTAACCTCATCAGGACCATGCCCTCTCTATTATAATTATGAACAATTTCAACCGCTTAACACTGTTACCTGTGGACACTTCGTATTGAAATTTTTACTGCAAAATAGTCCTCCGCTAAGTTTTTAACAACGTTATATATTATTTGATTTTAGTGTATTTTTAACTGTTTTGTATAAAAGTGTTTAATTAAAACCATATATTGCAAGTGTTTCAGGAATTTGCTTTTATTACCCCATCCCAACTACGAATACGACTAGTTGTTAGTTTATCGTCAACCACCGAACATGTACACATTTACTTTAACTGGAACTGAATCTACGCTCACCGCAATCATCAACCCACCAATTGTTCTCGATGATGACCATGAATACGTTATTGGTCTTACAAACTTTGATACATATTTTTCAATTCCCAATGTAACGGAAGCGAACAATAAATTTTACATTGATGACATCGTGCTTACTTTACCAGAAGGAACTTATGAAGTGGCAGATATTAATAAGTTCGTACGACGTAATCTGAACGATCCCCGTGAACGCACTCCATTCAAACGTTATCTTATTGATATTCGAGCCAATAATAACAGTTTACATACAGAAATCAAAGCATCGGGTATAGTGGATTTTACACAACCAAATTCACTTGCTTCGTTGCTGGGTTTTGAGAAACGTAAACTACCAGCTCTCACTACTGCTATTTCGGACCATCCGGCACAAGTCTTTCCAATCAATTCAATATGTATTGAATGTAATCTTGTGGTCGGATCGTATCGGAATAGCAAACCTGTACACATTTTGCATCAATTCTTTCCTGCAGTTGCTGCAGGGTACAAGATTATTGAAAACCCCGTGAACGTCACCTATATGCCACTTAATACACGAATCATAGATCGCATCATTGTTAAAATAGTTGATCAAAACGGTAATCTCATCACTTTTCGTCGGGAAACCATCACGATTAGACTTTATCTAAAGCGTCTTTAAACAATGGTTTTGCGCTATGAGCATAAACCACCAAAACCTATTAATAGACGCATTATCAGCACCTTTATCAGTTACATGACACCAGTGCACCGATTAACACCGGAAAACGTTAAATTTCTGCAAACATTAGGACTCAAAGTGCTACATAGCTAAAATGGATAGTAATATTTTAAATGTTACGCAACGTGCTATATTTGATACAACCATCATCAATGCCGACAAACATATGCATACTCCGTACTCCAATACCACGTATGAGAAGAACGATGTTATACGGATTCCAATAGAAAACGAAGATGTCTATACACTACCATGGGACAGCGTAATTTATATTGAGGGTACAATGAATAAGTCAGATGGTGGCGTTTCGCTTACCGCCGATTTTGTCAACAACGGAGTTTTATTTTTATTTGATGAAATTCGTTATGAACTTGGTGGAAAGACTATTGACCGCGTTCGTAATCCAGGTATAACTACGACTATTAAAAATTTCCTATCCTACGATTATAGCGAAAGTCGTCGCTTTAGAAACGCCGGTTGGTCCCCATCGATAAGCTTGATCTCGTTGATGCTAATGGTCATTTCAACGTATGCATTCCCTTGCGCATGGTTTTAGGATTTGCGGAGGACTACCGAAAATTCTTTTGAATATCAAACAGGAGCTTATTCTTATTAGAAGTAGTGCTGACGATGCAGCTATATCGAATTCTGATACCAAAGAGTCAATCAAAATTACTATTACACATATATCATGGCGGATTCCACATATAACCGTTGCAGATGCAGAGCGCTTAAAACTACTCAAACATATTCAACGCAATGCCACCATGGACATAAGCTTTCGCAGTTGGGAACTACACGAATATCCAGAATTACATACAACACACACGCATACGTGGGCCGTGAAGACGGCTTCTCAAGTGGAGAAACCACGTTTTGTTATTGTCTGTTTTCAAACCGATACATCGCGCAAAAGGGGCGCAGTCAGTTCGACCACTGTAAGTTGACCAATATGAAATTACATCTGGGTTCATCTATGTATCCTTACGATAATCTTAACATTGATTTCGATACCAATCGCTATTCTATACTATATGAGATGTATGCACAGTTTCAACAATCGTACTACGGGGGTATCAGCGAGCCGATATTAACACCCAATGAATTTCAAACGCACGCTCCACTTGTAGTCATCGATTGTTCCCATCAAAACGAAATAGTGAAAGTGGGAGCGGTTGACGTACGATTAGAATTTCAAATGAAAGAAGCGCTTAAAGCTCACACTACAGCGTACTGCCTCATTCTACACGATCGTTTGGTCCGCTACAATCCTGCAACCAATATTGTGAGTGAAGTCTAAAATTAATAGTCCATTAGTTGTCGACGTTCAAAAGTTTAAAATTGCACATAATAACTTTGTGTTTAAAGAAATGGCTGTTTTACAACTATCCCTATCGAATGGAGTTGCAATAACATATGTGCTGAAACCACCATACTCTTGGAACTGTCTATCAGCTCGCTTCAAATACCAAAAGATATGGTTAAACAGAAACTTTCACGGTATATCTTGAGATGATGGCAATTTACAATGAATTTCCACACCTAAATATTATTAACCTAGAAGATTTAGGGTGTACTCCTCT
This sequence comes from Platerodrilus igneus, assembly GCA_036346225.1. Classification (NCBI taxonomy): domain Eukaryota; kingdom Metazoa; phylum Arthropoda; class Insecta; order Coleoptera; family Lycidae; genus Platerodrilus; species Platerodrilus igneus. The sequence goes on from JARFIW010001752.1 coordinate 23,565, forward strand.
ACATAAATTAAAGTATTACACCAATCCACACAAGTGTTTCTAGCATACCACACGACATTCGTCATTCAATTGCGCAACCACAGATGTAATTGTACTCAAAAACTGGTTTGTACATATAACCAATTATTCATTTTAATAAAGAATAATGTTTACATTAAGTAGTGTTTTTATTTGTATATTTTATACCTACATACATACATATTCCTTGAGACTAGTAAGATGTGTTTCAAAAAATGTCTTGAAATAAGTTTAATTGTAAAACTTACTAACGAATCTGTAAGTATCATATTGAAAAATTCCTCTTAACGGATATGTATTTTGCATTTTTATGCAAACTTTATGTTACAATAATACAATTAAAAATTATATTCTACTACCGAGGTATTAAATTTTAAAGTATGTTATAGTTGTGTAAACATAAAATGCATTGCATAGGTTTTTATCATCAAAGTAGTACATTTTTATTTAATCCCACCTGTAAAATGATTAATTTCTTAAACCTAAGTTTCATAAAATTTATTCTCCAAAGATCAACCAACTATAAACCAGAACTATTAAATTTACATAAATTTCGGTGTTATTTTAATTTAAACTATGCTCATAAAAAGTCGTTTATATATATATAGCACCAACATTGTTACTACCTATGAATATCAAATCTTTAAAGGAATTTACAGTCATGATTAATTAATAAGTGGTCTTTTCATTTGTACACATTTTGTATATGTTGTTTTAGTTCCATTGACGACCTATTATTAGTAATCTGTTTATTATTTTATTGACGATATAAATTTTAAGATGGGAAGGGAACGATAAGAAATCTTCCTCTGACATTTATATGCACTCCGCATAGTTGTTTAAGGTAGCAAATATAAATAAGCTGTTTAATGTGTTGTAGAAGAATTTTTACCATTGTATTATCGGTATGTATAAACTTACTTACTTAATGTGTTTTTAACGGAAGTAGAAATTATGAATTTTGGTAATTAACAATTATGCTAAAATGATTTGAAGTTATGCAGTTTCCATATATAATTTACATATATCGGTATGTTGTTATAAATATCACAACCTCGAGGTCATTAACTACCATGCACTTTACTAAACTATAATTAATAAAATCCCCGTACATTTAACTAAGATACATTTTTCTTAATGTGGAAGTCTTATCTATATTTTATTCAAATAAGAATCTGCTACCGCCACCTACAAAAGATAGGGACAATTAAAGAATGTAAGTTTTGTAAATAAAACATTAAAATATTGTGTGTTTCTTTTAATATTATATATTTAATACAAAATAATTTTTGAAATTCTCGGAGATTCTTCAACACATGCATGTTTTTGCTTAACCTAAAAATCTCCGAAGTATTCAATCACCTAATGCGTGCAAAGCCTCCGTTCAGAACGCCTTATGGAGTACCATTCCGCATTTGAGAATGAGTACATCCCCATCCAAATTCTTCACCACGTTTTAAATAACGACATTATTTGCATACATTTAAAGGTTAAATTTTAGATCCGGGTACGAGTTTAGTGTGGTTGTATAAATTATTTTGGTGATGCAATCATGAATAAAATAACGAGTGACCTGTCTTAACATGTTTTTTACATATACACACACATATTAAATATATATTGAAATTGCTAAATGTAAGAAAGAACACCTTGATATAAGATCAAATTAATTTTTTTATTTGAGAGTCAAATAAATCGTGATGAAAGGTTGTATAATTTGCATACCAAGAAGGAAATAGTCTTAACATGTTTTTGCAAACACACCTTATGTTAATTAAATCCATTATATTAAAAGTTGAATAATTTGCATATATATTACCAGAGAGCTATAATTTCAATAAAAAAACACGAGGTTATATTCGACTGCGAATTCTTGTTATTTTATCTTGGTAATGAAATCGTGAACAAAATGTTTTTACAAGATTTTACATGCAGACTTTATAATTTGATCCATTATATCACATTTCGTATATTTTCTAAATGTTATTCGCTACTTCATACAAAATACAGCTTTTGAGGAAAGCTAAAAAATTCTTTACCACTTGCACGTTTTTACTTAACATAACAAAATTCTTCATATAGGTAAAATCACCACTTCGCTATGCTCTCGGCTACCTAGTTTCGGCTACTTTTCCAAGGTCGTTGTGACGTCATAGCCTTTTATAAATAAAGAACAATGTAATACTATTCTAAAATTTTTATTCTGGCATTATACATAACAAAATTTAAAAATATTTAATGCCAAGCATGGAGCCATTTAAACTTAATTTTAATATAAATTCGATTGTTTAACATGGCTAACAACCAATGCAAGAATTAAGATATACAACAAATTTGTGTGTCAGATAACAAATCCTGATGTTAATAAACAACTTGGAAATTATATACTAGATTTTTTTACGTTGTCCAGATGCACATTTAAGAGCAACATTCGCGTCTACTTTGACCAAAGAACACGGTATTACGCAATTGGAAGCGACAATATAAAACTGTACAATTGGAAGCTATGTCAGTGCGGAACGGGTGTATAATCCCTTAAAAGACTGTTTAACCTTATTGGAAGATAGTAAGTTATACTTCCTAAAGGCGCCAATGTACTCGGTATTGCTAAAATGTGGAGTAAGTTATCGGACAAGCTTCAAAATAGCTGCTGTTTAGTGTATAATAACCTGCTACAGTACATGTATTGGGGGGAACGGCAATACAAAGAAATTGACGGGCTTGCAAATTAAGTTGTCAGAAAAACCAGAGAAAAGGGAAAAATTGATAAAGTATGTGCTTTCAGCTTTTAGTTTTAACTATTTACCTGTAAATTATTTGGAGATAGTAGAGTAGGAAAACAGCCAAGATAAAATAAAAATCTTACACAAGTGCTACATTAAAGCAGGTAACATATTTTACACAATCTGTAACACCATATTCTACAATTCCAAAAGAAATAACCATTTCGGTATCGGGGTTGATAAGTACGCCTAACATTCGCCCAGAGGTTGTACGACAACGCGTAAATATTGGCAGTAAACTCTCTCCGTTGACGCTGCAGGAAATTGCCCAATTATGCACGCCATACGCTGTAAGTGGAAGAAAAGACAGCTGGAATTAGAGGAAATGCATGCAAAAGGCGAAAGTTGGACTAAATAGAAGACACTGCGACAATACGCGAACAATACAAAGATGTGTTAGACAAAGAACATCTTATTAGAGAAAGAGGAAGGGATTAAAAGATTATTTTATGTGCCGATGGACTGACTTGGATACATCCGCGTTCTACAAGCTGTATGTATTTGTGATTAGTAAGAAAGACTCTTTTTAGAATTTTAGAATAGTATTACATTGCTCTATATTTATAAAAGGCTATGACGTCACAACGACCTTGGAAAAGTAGCCGGAACTAGGTAGCCGAGAGCATAGCAACGTGGTGATTTTACCTATATGAAAATGAAAATAAAGAACTTTTAAATTTTTTGAATAAATTTTGGTAGGAAATATTTAATAAATAAGTATATGTTAATGAAACACATATTTTCTAAATGATATTGGTGCTAAGGAAAGCTATTTTTATTAAGTTCTATAGTTTGAGAGTGACGTAAAAACCTTGATGCTACACCTTGAGTTGTAAAAGTTAATACATAAGCCTTGATATAAGATCAAATCTAATAATTTGAGAGTCAAATAAATCGTGATGAAAGGTGGTATAATTTGCATATATTTTAAATTCATACGGGTATAATTAAAAGATTATATGTTAGATCCGACTGCAAGTTCAGTGTACTTGTATAAATTATTATGGGATGATGTAACCAAAAGGAAATATACGACATACCTGTCTTGAATGGTTTTTGCAACACACTTTATGTTAATTAAATACATTATATTAAAAGTTGAATAATTTGCATATATATTACCAGATAAAAAACACGAGGTTATATTCGACTGCATGCAAATTCTTAGTATTTTATCGTGACATTGAAATTGCGAGAAGTGAACGACTTCTTTTTTACAAGATTCTACCTGCAGACGTTTAAAAATTTGACCTCCATCATATAACATTTCGTATATTTTCTCAATTTTATTTTCTACTTCGTACAAAACGCAGCTTATGAGGAGAGCTAAAACACTCTTTACCACTTGCACGCGTTTGCCTAATATTAAAAATTCTTCACCGCGGCGTTTTAATTTTAGCTTAACCTACCCCAGAAAAATACGAACCAACACGTGAACTCCATTTTCTACACATACAACATTTTTTTAAAATTTAATATTTAATATTTAACGTCGGGAACGCTGCTAAAAAAATTTCTTAAGAAAATATCTCCACCCCCAGCGCACGCGCACCACCCCACGACAAAGGCGGTCGATTTACATCAAACGCATTCTGATACCAAAGAGCACTGTCCACCGAATTGTGGGTTTTTTATCTCCGATTAGCCGTAGCATTCCTTTCCAAGATGTTCCGACTTGGAGATACGTCTGTTGTACTGGGGTTACATTGGCCATTACTAACTCTTTCAATCAGAGAAACATTCAAATTACGAGGCATAGAACAGTTATTGGGTCTACTATTAGTTGTGTATGATTCATTATTCAGATCGACATGTGTAGCGGTCGGGAAATATTTAAGCGGGGCACCTGATATGCATAAAACGTTGTCAATATCGGGCCCTACTGTTCGAGAGGTGCCCTTTCCCTTACGTCGACTTGTGTTCTTACCCCTGCCGTTGTTGGGGGCTAGTCTGCCCTCGCCACTACTTTGCTGTAAGTCATTGTTGTAGGATATTTGATTTATTCCTCTATCTCTGCCTTTTCTTGACGTCCTCTATTTGTTAAAACAATATTTTTTGGTTAGTCTTATTTTTCCAATGTCCACCGTTGCTTAATGCAATATGTATCGAACTTAAATCCAACGTTTCGTTTTGAGAAACGGTACTAGCTATGGGATTGTGAATTTTGTGCGACGGCGACTGGTACGCTATAGTCCTGAAGGAACTCTCATCTGAATTGGCTGTACGATGCTCAACCGGACTGAAACTAAGCGCATCCGCTTCTAAGAACAACCCGCTTTCACACGTAAACCATTTGGGCGTTTTCGAAGGTGAATTGTTACTCATAGCACATGCTTTCCAATTTATAGAATAATGCGTTGGATGAATTCGTTCGGCCAGTTCTCGATTTTGTTTGCTCACGTTTGCCGCTGCTCACGGATTAAAAACATCCAGACAATTTCCCGAACTACTTCTAAAATGCATTTCAGACTCCAAGCATGCACTTTTGTGTTCGTTTACTCTTCGGGTAAGTTAAGGATTGTATCGATTTCGTTCTTAATCGTTTCTGACCTGTCGTAACGTTGCTGTTTGTTTTAGTTTCGAGGAGTTCATTTGCGTTATTGTGCTCAATCGAACTAGTGAAGCTTTCAACAGGTACACCTTTTTGCAGGACTTTCTCAGGTTCGAGTCGCGTTTCTAGAGAACGGGTCTTGAGAATGGTTTCGTTGTGTCTTGGTACACGTGGTTTTGAGCGTTTGGAAGTGTTTAAGTCGTTGTCGTTAACGCTTACTTGTTCTGATGTCAGTGCCAATTTAGGCGGTGTTTCTCCATCGTCTGGTGTTTTGCGATGGCGATGAGATTTAAGATTTCCACTACGTTAATTTTCGTACAAATTTTTATGCCGTTCGTTACTACCTTTTATAAGCGTACCTTTTGTACGTCGGTTAGTGTATTCGAGCACTCGGCGATTTCAGATTATTTCAACGTAGTAAACGCAATGGTATCACAATATTCTTGGATATATTCCTCGGGGTTCTCGTTACGTTTAGTTTTCAGCTCTGTACCACGTGCTTGTTCGCCGTCGTCTAGAATCGGCTCAAATTCTATACGATTACGCACGAGTTTGCTAATACATTCAATTCGAGAATCTTTTGTTGTACGTAGGTTATTTAGTTCGAAGTCGAGATGTTCTTTATAAAAATTGGCTGCAAAATCATGTACAATTTGAAAATCGTCCGCTGTACGTACGTTGACATGTGTTTGCAGGACTTGTTCTTTATTAAATTTGACTCTAAATTCGTATTCGGTTTCGGTTCGAGACGTTTCCGTTTCAAGCGAGTTGATAATTATTTGCGCGTTCGTTTCCGAATGGTTTCGTTTTCTAGGAAACTTGGCTGCAGATATATTATCAACGTCACTGCTAACTTGAACAAGTTCGGCGATACATTTTGCAACCTTCGAAGTGTTCGAACTTTAGTTTTCGCATTGCCCCGAATCAATATGTGGTACATACTTAACATTACATTTTTATCGAAGTCGAAATTTACGTTATCAGGTCGTTGAAGAACAATTTCTGATTTGTTACAGCTCTCGAGCAGATTTCTAACGTCTTCGCTTTCCAAATTGCTACCGGAATATGTTAACGCATTTTTACGGCAGTCGGTTTCGATTTCGCAAGTATTTAAGGTGCTTGAATTAAGTATAGCTGGCATTTTGTATTCGTTACTGATTTTTATCGGAGTCGGTCCTAAAAATAAGACGTTGTCATTCGAACCACTCCTATCCGTTTCGAAATTAGCTATTTCAATTTGTTCAATAGCACTTAAATGCCCAGCGTTGCAGGACGTATCGGTTTCTGCAATGGCGGTCGATTTACATCAAACGCATTCTGATACCGAAGAGCACTGTCGACTGAATTGTGGCTGTTCTCTTCCCGATCGACCGTGGCATTTATTTCAAGATGTTCAAATTCGTTGCAGATGAAACGTCTGTTGTTCGGGATGTTGATTCATTACAATTTACAGCTTTAATTTGTTTATTTTTGACGGTGCGTCCACTAGCTGTCAATGGCAATCGATTTACATAAAACGCATTCTGATAACAAAGAGCACTGTCGACCGTATTGTGGCTCTTTTCTCCCCGAGTAGCCGTGGCATTCCTTTCCAAGATGTTCCGACTTGGAGATACGTCTGTTGTGCTGGGGTACATTAGCCATTACTAACGCCTTCAATCAGAGAAACGTTCAAATTACGAGGCATAGAACAGTTATTGGGTCTACTATTAGTTGTGTATGATTCATTATTCAGATCGGCAGGTGTAGCGGTCGGAAAATATTTAAGCGGGGCACCTGATTAGCATAAAACGTTGGCAATATCGGGCCCTACTGTTCGAGAAGTGCCCCTTTCCTTACGTCGACTTGTGTTCTTACTCCTGCCGTTGTTGGGGACTAGTCTGCCACCGCCACTATTTTGCTGTAAGTCACTGTTGTATGATATTCGATTTATTCCTCTATCTCTGCCTTTTCTTGACGTCCTCTATTTGTCAAAACAATAGTTTTTTGGTTAGTCTTATTTTTCCAATGTCCACCGTTGCTTAATGCAATATGTAACGAACTTAAATCCAACGTTTCGTTTTGAGAAACGGTACTAGCTATGGGATTGTGAATTTTGTGCGACGGCGACTGGTACGCTATAGTCCTGAAGGGACTCTCATCTGAATCGGCTGTACGATGCTCAACCGGACTGAAACTAAGCGCATCCGCTTCTAAGAACAACCCGCTTTCACACGTAGACATTTTGGGCATTTTCGAAGGTAAATTGTTACGCATAGCACATGCTTTCCAATTTATAGATTAATGCGTTGGATGAATTCGTTCGGCCAGTTCTCGATTTCGTTTGCTCACGTTTGCCGCTGCTCGCGGATTCAAAACATCTAGACAATCTCCCGAACTACTTCTAAAATGCATTCAGACTCCAAACATGTCCTTTGAGTTCGTTTATTCTTCGGGTAAGTTAAGGATTGTATCGATTTCGTTCTTAATCGTTTCTGACCTGTCGTAACGTTGCTGTTTGTTTTAGTTTCGAGGAGTTCACTTGCGTTATTGTGCTCAATCGAAGTAGTGAAGCTATCAGCAGGTACACCTTTTTGCAGGACTTCCTCAGGTACGAGTCGCGTTTCTTGAGAACGGGTCTTGAGAATGGTTTCGTTGTGTCTTGGTACACGTGGTTTTGAGCGTTTGGAAGTGTTTAAATCGTTGTCGTTAACGCTTACTTGTTCTGATGTCAGTGCCAATTTAGGCGGTGTTTCTCCATCGTCTGGTGTTTTGCGATCGCGATGAGATTTAAGATTCCCGCTACGTTCCTTTTCGTACAAATTTTTATGCCGTTCGTTACTACCTTTTATAAGCGTACCTTTTTGTACGTCGGTTAGGGTATTCGAGCACTCGGCAATTTCAGATTCTTTCAACGTAGTAAACGCAACGGTATCACAATATTTTTGGATATATTCCTCAGGGTTCTCGTTACGTTTAGTTTTCAGCTCTGTACCACGTGCTTGTTCGCCGTCGTCTAGAATCGGCTCAAATTCTATATGATTACGCACGAGTTTGCTAATACATTCAATTCGAGAATCTTTTGTTGTACATAGGTTATTTAGTTCGAAGTCGAGATGTTCTTTATAAAAATTGACTGCAAAATCATGTACAATTTGAAAATCGTCCGCTGTACGTACGTTGACATGTGTTTGCAGGACTTGTTCTTTATTAAATTTGACTCTAAATTCGTATTCGTTTTCGGTTCGAGACGTTTCCGTTGCAAGCGAGTTGATAATTATTTGCGCGTTCGTTTCCGAATGGTTTCGTTTTCTAGTAAACTTGGCTGCAAATATATTGTCAACGTCACTGCTAACGAACAAGTTCGGCGATACATTTTGCAACCTTCGAAGTGTTCGAACTTTCCTTTTCGCATTGCCCCGAATCAATACGTGGTACATAATTAACATTACATTTTTTATCGAAGTCGAAATTTACGTTATCAGGTCGTTGAAGAACAATTTCTGATCTGTTACAGCTCTCGAGCAGCTTTCTAACGTTTTCGCTTTCCAAATTGGTATCAGAATATGTTAACGCAGCTTTACGGCAGTCGGTTTCGATTTCGCTGCTACCACCCTAAGAGGGGTGTTAGTATATTTTTAAAATTAAGACTGTTATGACTTTAGAACAAGTAATAATAAACTCTTTCAATTTCTTAAGTACTTAGATCAACAGTATAATGACAATTTCTAATATTACCACCACTTGCTTACTCAAGTTGAAGCAGAATAAATACCTCTACTCACCACCACGATGAATAATCTTGTTCACTACCTACTCCTTTACTATACTGCTAAATTACCGGCTAACTTTATTCTGAGCCTAAGTCCCATATACCTCAGCGGTTCTATCGGCCCTATAAAAGTACACAAAAATATAAAGCAATAAAGATTTGGATTGGCCTGTGGTATCTTTTACTCTTTTCTAATAATCACTATTAACATTTAACTTGTAAGTTTCATAAATAAAATAACAAAGGCCAAGTGCATGCATTTGGGAACATTAATCATATATATATATATATATATATATATATATATATATATATCTTATTAATTGCAATACGTTTGTATTTATCAACTTACCTTGTGTAAAAACTACTCATATATATATATATATATATATATATATATATATATATATATATTACGATATCAAACATGTTTTAATTCGGTGAAACACCTTGATGTAAGTACAATAACCTCGGCTCAGGATCAACTTAGCAGATACGCTACGAAAATCCACGAACCTCAAGATTGGTGTCGTGTACCTCTTCTGCTCCTGGTGATAGGAATAAGGATAATAAAGATCTCCCCTATGTAGTACTTTCCCAAGAAGATAACTTCCAAAATCGAACCAACGATGACCCAATTAGTTCTTAATACCAAACTCCAATTTTCGAGTAACGAAAATTAAATGTAGTTAATTCAACCAGAATTACGATTAAAATATTACCAGAACAAAACGTTAAAAATTGCAAATACATTAAACATATAAAGGGTACAAGCATGCTCCTCTCGCACGAAATTGGTTAATTACAAATCGGGAACAATCCCATTAAATACAATAATAAATACTTATTATTGTACTCTAAGAACTCCACTTATAATATCCCGCAATAACGAATACGGATGATTTAAATTTCAATTAATAAATTTGAATAACAATTAGGATGAGCTCCAAACCATTCGTGCTGCTCTGTTAAGGTGTAAAATCACCTGTCACATAGTCGTCGTTAATTTTAAGAAGGATTCAAATTACGATAAATATTGTTTAATACTGAATAAGAATATGGAACAAACTTGTACCCTATTGAAAAACTATTTCTAAACTCGATACTCCTTAAAGAAGACTGAATATAATTTCTTACAGATATGCGAAAATTGAATTTAATGAAATTATTTTACAGACGCCACTGAAGATTGTTAAAAGCTAATCTATTTACATTATTACCTATTATACCCATCGCGCAATAACTTCAACTACAAATTTAAAACACAATGGCATTGATGAATCTAGACAGACGTATCCTTACAAAATTGTAAACCTGAATCGTAACTCAAATTAATTTAAACTATTTGTATAGTCTATAGAAACTACTTTCGAAATTCATTGTAAATTATATACCTACTTTATATAAACAAATAATTACCATCACCTCTTGTACAATTATTAAACACGAAATATATATATACAAAACCATGAACAGAACGATTGCGAAATCGGGCTGTAACATCGCAAGTATTTAAGGTGCTTGAATTAGGTATAGCTGGCATTTTGTATTCGTCACTAATTTTTATCGGAGTCGGTCCTAAAAATAAGACGTTTATAAGACGTTAGCTATTTCAATTTATTCAATAGCACTTAAATGCCCAGCGTTGCAGGACGTATCGGTTTCTGCAATGGCGGTCGACTTACATCAAACGCATTCTGATACCGAAGAGCACTGTCGACTGAATTGTAGCTGTTCTCTCCCCGATTGACCGTGGTATTTATTTCTAAGATGTTCAAATTCGTTGCAGATGAAACGTCTGTTGTTCGGGATGTTGTTTGATTACAATTTACAGCTTTGCTTTGCTTATATTTTAAGGCGCGTTGACTAGCCGTCAATGGCGGTCGATTTACATCAACAACAGACGTATCAACGAATTTGAACATCTTGGAAATAAATGCCACGGCAATCGTGAAGAGAACAGTCACAATTTGGTCGACAGTGCTCTTTGGTATCAGAATGCGTTTTATGTAAATCGACCGCCATTGACAGCTAGTCGACGCACCGTCAAAAATAAACAAAGCAAAGCTGTACATTGTAATCAAACAACGTTTCGAACAACAGACGTTTCATCTGCAACGAATTTGAACATCTTGGAAATAAATGCCACGGTCAATCAGGGAGAGAACAATCGCAATTCAGTCGACAGTGCTTTTCGGTATCAGAATGCGTTTGGTGTAAATCGACCGCCATTGCAGAAACCGATACGTCCTGCAATGCTGGGCATTTAAGTGCTATTGAACAAATTGAAATAGCTAATTTCGAAACGGATAGAAGTGATACGAATGGCAACGTCTTATTTTTAGAACCGACTCCGATAAACATTAGTAACGAATACAAAATGCCAGCTATACCTAATTCAAGCACCTTAAATACTTGCGAAATCGAAACCGACTGCCGTAAAGATGCGTTAACATATTCCGATACCAATTTGGAAAGCGAAAACGTTAGAAAGCTGCTCGAGAGCTGTAACAAATCAGAAATTGTTCTTCAACGACCTGATAACGTAAATTTCGACTTCGATAAAAAATGTAATGTTAAGCATGTACCACGTATTGAGTCAGAGCAATGCGAAAAGGAAAGTTCGAACACTTCGAAGGCTGCAAAATGTATTGCCGAACTTGTTCAAGTTAGCAGTGACGTTGATAATATATCTGCAGCCAAGTTTACTAGAAAACGAAACCATTCGGAAACGAACGCGCAAATAATTATCAACTCGCTTGCAACGGAAACGTCTCAAACCGAAAACGAATACGAATTGAGAGTCAAATTTAATAAAGAACAAGTCCTGCAAACACATGTCAACGTACGTACAGCGGAAGATTTTCAAATTGTACATGATTTTGCAGCCAATTTTTATAAAGAACATGTCGACTTCGAACCAAATAACGTACGTACAACAAAAGATTCTCGAATTGAATGTATTAGCAAACTCGTGCGTAATCGAATAGAATTTGAGCCGATTCTAGACGACGGCGAACAAGCACGTGGTACAGAGCTGAAAACTAAACGTAGCGAGAACCCGGAGGAATATATCCAAGAATATTGTGATACCGTTGCGTTTACTACGTTGAAAGAATCTGAAATCGCCGAGTGCTCGAATACGCTAACCGTCGTACAAAAAGGTGCGCTTAGAAAAGGTAGTAACAAACGGCATAAAAATTTGTACGAAAAGGAACGTAGTGAGAATCTTAAATCTCATCGCGATCGCAAAACACCAGACGATAGAGAAACACCGCCTAAGTTGGCACTGACATCAGAACAAGTAAGCATTAACGACAATGATTTAAACACTTCCAAACGCTCAAAACCACGTGTACCAAGACACAACGAAACCATTCTCAAGACCCGTTCTCTAGAAACGCGACTCGTACCTGAGGAAATCCTCAAAAAGGTGTACCGGCTGATAGCTTCACTACTTCGATTGAGCAAAATAACGCAAGTGAACTCCTCGAAACTAAAACAAAACAGCAACGCTACGACAGGTCAGAAACGATTAAGAACGAAATCGATACAATTCTTAACTTACCCGAAGAGTAAACGAACTCAAAGTGCATGCTTGGAGTCTGAAATGCATTTTAGAAGCAGTTCGGGAAATTGTCTGGATGTTTCGAATCCGCGAGCAGCGGCAAACGTGAGCAAACGAAATCGAGACCTGGCCGAACGAATTCATCCAACGCATTAATCTATAAATTGGAAAGCATGTGCTTAGCGTAACATTTCACCTTCGAAAACGCCCAAATGGTTTACGTGTGAAAGTGGGTTGCACTTAGAAGCGGATGCGCTTAGTTTCAGACCGGTTGAGCAACGTACAGCCAATTCAGATGAGAGTCTCTTCAGGACTATGGTGTGCCCGTCGCCGTCGCACAAAATTCACAATCCCATAGCTAGTACCGTTTCTCAAAACGAAACGTTGGATTTAAGTTCGTTACATATTGCATTAAGCAACGGTGGACATGGCAAAAATAAGACTAACCAAAAAACTATTGTTTTAACAAATAGAGAACGTCAAGAAAAGGCAGAGATAGAGAAATAAATCGAATATCCTACAACAGTGACTTACAGCAAAGTAGTGGCGGTGGCAGACTAGCCCCCAACAACGGCAGGGGTAAGAACACAAGTCGACGTAAAGGAAAGGGCGCCTCTCGAACAGTAGGGCCCGATATTGACAACGTTTTATGCAAATCAGATGCCCCGCTTAAATATTTCCCGACCGCTACACCTGCCGATCTGAATAATGAATCATACACAACAGTAGGTATCTAGGGCCGGTCCTAATTCAAAACGCGACAGACGTATTTTCCATATGTAAAATACGTCTGTCACGTTTTGAATTAGGATCGGCCCTATATAATTTCAATGTAAAATAGTTGTGAAAACATTTCAATGTAAAATAGTTGTGAAAACATTTCAATGTAAAATAGTTATGAAAACATCAATTCTTATATACTTTCAAATGTAAAATACTTGTGGACACGTTTTGAATTAGGATCGGCTTTATATTACTTTCAATGAAACACACGTATGTTGAAAAATGTAAGTGCAGAGAAAAATGTGTGTAGCTGTTTTGAATTCGGTTTTCTAGCGAGAAGTTACACGTGCACCGTTTTGAATTAGGATCGGCGTTATATACTTTTAATGTAAAATGTGAAAACTTGAATTCTTATATACTTTCAAATGTAAAATACTTGTGGGCACGTTTTGAATTAGGATCGGCTTTATATTACTTTCAATGGAACATACATACTTCAAAACACACGTATGTTGAAAAATGTAAGTGCAGAGAAAATGTGTGTATATGTTTTGAATTTGGTTTTCTAGCGAGAAGTTATAAAGTATAACAGATGCAAAATATCGCATTCAAGTCAATTGTGTTTAATTAAAGTAGATTCTGATTTATGTTTAGAGGCTGCAAATACACATGGGCCGGTTTCAATTCAAAACGTGTTCACACTCTTGTGATAGATTGAAAAGTGGGTTGGCAAAGTACGCAGATCTTCTATATAAGGAGATTGCTTCTAATATTAATTTAATTAGTCGAAGTTTACTGCATATATTTACATACAAACATGTATATAATTGATATTCAGGGATTTAAATACAAGAAAACGAATTTGTGTGTAAAGAAATTGCAGTTTTGGACTTGTTGAAAGGTGTTGTTTGGCATCAAATTTTTAAACTACCACTGCAGTCCAGTTGTTTGAGCCAAGATCATATAAAACATAACGACTGGGTGACGAAGAATATTCATGGTGTTTCTTGGGACGAATCTTCGACGGCTGGAATGGTGTTATCATATATAGCGCTTTATTTGAAGCAAATTATCCTACCGGTGAAGAAGTATTTGTGAAGGGTCTAGAAAAGAAGAAATTGATTGAAACCTATCTAATGCAAAACGTTGTAACTGATATGCTTGCACTAGGTTGTCCTAAGATATCGGAGTTAAAATCAACAACCGTTTAAAATATAACATCCATTGTTGTAGACACAGCAATAATAATCTGCAATGTGCAAAACAAAAACCTTGTTATTAAAAGAATGGCTTGATAATAATAAAAACAATAGAAAGATTGTGTCTGTATTATTTATTTTAATATAATTTTACAATGTTAGCCGAAGCAAATTATCCGACCCGGTGAAGAAGTATGTGTGAAGGGTCTAGAAAAGAATAATAAATAGATGGAAACCTATCTATTGCAAAACAAAATACTTTGTTATTAAAGAATGGTTTGATAATAATAAAAACAATAGAAAAGATTGTGTCTGTATTATTATTGTAGTCAGTAAGAAATCTTTAATGCTGATGTCTGCAGAAAAAAACAATTAAACTCAGACAGCACGAATAGGACTCTCAACCCTGAGAGCAATTATAATTGATCAACGCAATAGCTATTTACTGGTTTTACACCATTTAGCAAATTGTACAGATATCTCGAAAGATTTGCCAAAGACAGACAAACAGATAGACAGACTGACTGCACCAATTTTCTCATTCTCGCCTTTAAAGAATAACAAGTTGTAGTTATTAAATCGCGAACTCAGTTTATCTGCAAGAAATATATAAACGAGGAAATTTATGAAATGCTCCAACTTCAAAGAAACTAGAAATAAATCTATTGAAATATATGCTAACGTTGCAATTGGTGGATCTGCTCACGGAGTAAACAATTTTTTAAAGCACTTTATTTGAATTGACTATAAACTACTCAATAATTTTTAACCTAACCATTATCATCATTCTTTCGTGACAAGGGCAATTTTAAAAAAAGTTTTCATTTTTGATTTGTTCTATAGAACACAACTACAACTTGACAATAAAGATTGAGCGATTATCACACACATATCTTGAGTATATATAAAGATATTAAACAACAAGAAACAAGAACAGCAGAAAATTCAACCCATGTCAGACAGCTTTTTTTCTTATCAACGATAGTCTAGTCTAATACTTCTTCAGCATTTGCATTTCCATAGTTAAGTACTGAAGGCAACTCTGCAATTTTAGATCACATGCATTTCAATTGCAAAAAAAATATAAAAGCATCTATTTGAAATGCATTTCTAACTTTAATCGCAAAAAAATGAGAGCATCTATTCGAAATATGCACTCAGATTAAAAAGTCAAAAATTGTTTTACACCGTTCTGAAAACTCAATCAAAAGTAAATGAGGTTATAGTAAATGAACTTCATAAACCAGCAAGAATAAATTTCAAGAGACGCAAAGTGATAGTAAAAGGTTTAAATGACCTTCTTCAGACCGATTTGATTGGAGTGCTACCATATTCGCAAATAAACAGAGGATTTAAATACATTTTAGTAGTTATTGATTGTTTCTCCAAATACGTATGGGCTGTACCACTTAAAAGTAAAAAGGGTATTAATGTTACTGCTGAAATGAAAACAATTTTAAATAAATTTAAAAATCCACCAAGAAATTTGCAGTCTGATTTTGGTAAAGAATATTATAACAAACACTTTCAATCCTTAATGCAGACATATGGCATAAACCATTATAGTGTTTTTTCTACAAAGAAAGCATGCATTGTAGAACGTGTAATTAGAACTTTAAAGGGAAAAATGTGGCGCTTGTTTAACCTGAACGGTTCTTACAATTGGATAATAAATTTAAGCGATATTGTGAAACAATACAACAATACAGTTCACAATACTATCGGAGTTAAATCTGTAAAAGTTAATAAATCAAATGAAAAAACTATTCTTAAAATCATCATTTACCTACATCAAACTTGCAACCAAAATACCAAAATTTTCAATTAAAGACAGTGTGAGGATTAGTAAACACAGGGAAGCATTTACGAAAGGTTACACGCCACACTGGTCAAATGAAATTTTTAAGATGAAAAACAGGAAACGTACCCAATCCGACAACATATATCTGAGAAGCTCAAGACGAAAAAGAAATCAAAGGTGCATTTTATGAAATGGAGTTGCAAAGGTTAAACATCCAGGAATTTACCTGGTAGAAAAGTCCTAAGAAAGAGTGCAAATAAAGTATTTCTAAAATGGTTAGGCTTCTCTAACGTACACAATAGCTGGATCGATAAAAATAATGTTTGCTAGAAGTTGTTATAATAATAGATAGTAAGGCTAACATTGTAAAAAATTATATTAAAATAAATAATACAGACAAAATCTTTCTATTGTTTTATTATTATCAAGCCATTCCTTTAATAAAAAAAGGTATTTTGTTTTGCACATTGCAGATTATTATTGTTGTGTCTATAACAATGGATGTTATATTTTAAACGATTGTTGATTTTTAACTCCGATAGCTTAGGACAACCTAGTGCAAGCATATCAGTTACAATGTTTTGCATTAGATAGGTTTCAATCAATTTCTTTTTTTCTAAACCCTTCACAAATACTTCTTCACCGGGTCGGATAATTTGCTTCAAATAAAGCGCTATATATGATAACACCATTCCAGCCGTTGTTTCTACAATCGTTAGGACTGCATTTATTTAATTAAAAAATGTAAAATGAATAGTGAAATACTGAACGTGCGTAAAAAAAGATTACTTCGACAATGAAATTGTTAATATTGAAAAAAACATACTCATCAACCTTATGCTAACACATCTTTAAGCAATAACAAACTGGATTTTTTTAAACAGAACGGTTACTGTTCGGGCTCCTGTCCCTCTCTTCTTGATCATTGTTAACCCGTTCCTGTAACAATCATGAAAAGACTTAAAACCAGCAGCCGACGAGGGTGTTGTGTTGTCATGTTTGAACCACCGGAAGTGACAGACCAGTTTTCGTGTCGTGAGTGCTCACTGACAATACTATAGTGCCGTTAATTCTCGCTGTACAGTTAACCAAATTTACAGTCCACATCACCTTAGAGGAGTTCAAAGTAAGTGGTTATGTTAAGAAATGCATGATACATCCTTTGATCCCACATTTTGAGCCTTCTTCCGGATTGAATTCCTTTTGTTAAATTGAATTTCACGCTCCAATTCCTTGATTTCGTTTGTTTTTTGATTGGGAGGGTGATATAAATTTATTACTGCGTTAAACTGTATAGACATTTGCTTAGAAGTTCTTAGAACAATTTGTTTGATTTGAAATGCAATCTAAGTAAATTTTCGTTTTGAATACTATTTATTTTATGTTCAAGTTCTATTCGAGAATTTAATTAAAATAAATAATAACGGTACTAGATTATGTGAGCTTGTGAAACAGAAATACCACGGGGTAGCAAATTCTTAACGTTTGGGTTAAATCACGTGGTTGTTTATGGTTGCAGCGTAGTTATTTTTTGTTATCTTTGCCGTGCAGTATTTTTACAAGCCTTGTTGTTGTAATTCCTTTTAAAAGATTTAGGCCTCGTTCAATTTCAGTTTCGTGCACATGCATTTTACAGTGGCATTGTATTGTTTGTAGAAACGGTACTTGTCATTTATTGCTCAAACATCACTTCGTTGGGTGGTCGTAAAAACAACCTTTTTCTATAGAATTTAAAAGCTAGTAGTTGCCGCTTGTTGCCTCAGGCGCTATCTGACCCTTTCATAATGGAGTTACCACAGAAAGGTTGATGTTTCAAGGTAAATCGGCGTTAAGTAGATTGATAGCTTTGCAAACCGCATTGTCGAGTTTAGATGGGACCGGTGATACGTTTGCGCAAATTGAAGTTAGTATGGAATTAACTCAGAAGATTATATCAGATTTTGACAAATTGTATACAGAATGCATCTTAGACGATGAATGTATTGAAGAAATTTCGGGTATTCAAATTAGCTTAGATAAATATTTCTTGCAGATTAGAGCACGGTTCACTGAATGTCAAAGGCATGAAACTAAAGTGCCTCTAGCATCATTGGTAGATAATTCACACTTGGCCACAAACAACATACGCTTGCCGGCAATTCCATTAATAAATTTTAATGGGAAAATTGAAGATTTTGAATCATATTACAATACATTTCGGAGTTTAATTGATTCAAATCAAAACCTTTCTCCTACTGAAAAGTTCTATTTTTTATTAAACAGTTTAGATGACAAATCTAAACAACTCGTGAAACATTTATCGGTCTGTGATGCAAATTACGGAATTGCCCTAAAAATTATTATAGGTCGCTATGAAAATAAAAGATTAATTGTTACAAATTATTTAGATTGCATGGAAAAGGCTCCCAAATTGAATTGTGCGACGTCCGACAGTTTAAGGTCTTTAGTAAATGTATTCGTTGAAAGCCACAGCGCTTAAAAACTTTTGAAAATGTCGATCTGTTTGATTTTGTTCTTTTCAATTGGCTATTACAAAGGTTAAATTCAGACACCGCCAAACGTTTCGAAATGCAGAATACTAGTGAAATACCACGTTTTGAAGGATTAAGAGCGTTCTTAGATCAATCGTGTAAGGCTTTAGAGATAAATGATTTGATGTCTCAAAAAGCACCGAAAACCGTCAACTTTGCGACTAAAAGTAAAAGTGAGCCTTCAACTTGGAATAGACAAAATTCAACTCGTGGGACGTTTGTATCTACGACGTCACCTAACAAATGCATAGTGTGTAATGACTCGCACTTGATTTATGGTTGCAAAAAGTTCCTTGGTAAATCCAGTCAGGAACGATTTGATTTCGTTAAAAAGAATAATCTCTGTTTAAATTGTTTGTGTAGTTCGCATCGTGTCAAAAATTGCCAATCAAAGGTTGTTTGTAAAAAATGTCGTAAACCACACCACACACTGTTGCATTTTGAGAATGCAAATACTTCTCCTACTACATCAGCAGATCATACAAAAAAAAATGGTTGAAGGGAATGAAACAAGTGAAGCTTCTTCGTTGTCGATGCAGAGGGCTGAAATTAGTTCATTCGTTTCGCGTTCAGTTGCTAATGCAACAACTTTGTTAGCTACTGCTCAGGTAGCGATTATCGATGGTTTTGGAAAACTACAAACCGTTAGGGCACTCTTAGATAATGGGAGTATGTCAAATTTCATGACAGAAAAGTGTCGTCAAAGGCTTTTTTTGCAGAAGCATAAAAGCTTAGCAAAAGTACAAGGTTTGGGCTTGAATGCGTCTACTATCAGTGGTAGCTTATCGTGTCCTATTCATTCTTGTAATCAGGCTGAAACTCAATCCAATTTCAATTTAGAATTTTTTGTTTTACAGGAAATATGTGGTCAACTACCGGCCACACCTTTATCAAAACGCCATTGGGATCATATCGATGGATTACAATTAGCTGATAAAAGGTTTTTCGAACCTGCGAAAATTGATTTGTTGTTAGGAGCAGACATTTTCGCACAAATTTTGTTAAATGAATCTCGGATCGGACAACAAGACGAACCGGTGGCCATTCGCACCAAATTTGGTTGGATTGTGACTGGAAAAGTAGGTTGTTCAGAAACTATTTCTACTTCGTTGTGTGCTTATGTGGAACCAATAGAAGACACGCTACTTCGTTTTGGGAGCTGGAAAGTGTTCCTGCTCAGGTACAAGAAAATGCAGAAAACGTATTGTGTGAAAAGACGTTTGTCGATACTTATTCTAGAAACGAAGCAGGTCGGTTTATGGTTTCATTGCCTTTTAAAAGACCAGAACCGATCTTTACTGATTCTCGTGCAATCGCTTTACGTCGTTTTTTGGGGTTGGAAAGACGTTTGCAGAATGACTCGCATTTACGAGCGTCATACAATCTTTTCATGCAAGATTACATAAACACAGGGCACATGAGTCCTGTACCTCTTCTTTCGTTGGATAGTAGTCCTGTTTATTACATTCCGCATCATGCGGTAATAAAGCCAGAGAGCACAACAACTAAATTAAGAGTTGTGTTCGATGCAAGTGCAAAACCTCAGACGGTATTTCACTAAATGACACGTTGTTACAGGAAAATCACTACAAAGGATATTTTGAACTTCTATTGCAGTTTTGGATTCACAACATTGCTTTCACGGCGGATATCAAACAAATGTATCGCCAGATCGAGATTATACCAGAACATCGAGATTTCCAACGTATTTTGTGGAGATTTGATTCATCGGATCCTCTTGTTGATTACCGATTGAACACCGTTACTTATGGGATAAAGGCTTCTCCTTTTCTTGCTCTTCGTACCATCCAAGAATTAGCCAGATTGGAAGCGGTTCGTTACCAACGCGCTTCACTTGTTTTATCGTCCGACTCATATGTAGATGACATCATCAGCGGTTGTGAAACTGTTGAATAAGCCAACTTACTAGTTCAAGAACTGACTGAATTATGTAAGCTTGGTGGTTTTGAACTTAGAAAATGGAATAGTAATTCCACCCTTGTCTTGTTAAATATTCCCAGTTCACAAATCGAACAACCACCGCTGACGTTTAGTCAAGAACAAATTCCGCTAGTAAAGGTGTTAGGGCTCAAATGGTGTTCCGATTCAGATGTTTTTTCATACGATATACAAATTAGTGAGCGTCCTTGTACAAAAAGGAACGTTCTCTCGACATTAGCGAGAATTTTCGATCCCCTAGGTTTCTTAACTCCTGTTACATTTTTTATTAAACATTTCGTTCAGCGTTTATGGACTTTGAGAATCAATTGGGACGTTCAGCCTCCCGAAAAACTTATTCGTCAATGGGACAAGTATTTGTTGCAACTTCCATTCTTATCCGAGTTGAAAATTTCTCGTCAGTTGATTTGTAAAGACTTAAAGAGCATCGAGTTACACGCCTTTTGCGATGCCTCAGAAGCAGGTTATGCATCTGTTGTTTATTTTCGTTGTTTTGACAAAAATGATAATATTTTCGTGTATTTTGTTTGTGCAAAAAGTAAAGTTGCGCCCATAAACAAGGTTTCGTTGCCACGGTTAGAGTTGTGCGCAGCAGTTCTACTCGCAAATCTCGTAGAGTATGTGAAGAAAACATATTTCAAGTTAGAATTTACTAGCATCTTTGCTTGGTCGGATTCTACAATAACACTTTCATGGTTAAAATCGCCATCTAATAAATGGAAAACTTTTGTCGCAAATAGAATTGCACATGTTCAATCGCTGGTTGCACCCTCTAATTGGAAGCATGTCAAATCACAAGACAACCCTGCCGATTGTGCCTCTAGAGGCCTTTCTGCAACTGAACTTATCGATCACCCGCTATGGTGGGCGGGTCCTGTGTGGTTAAAATTACCTTTGGAAGAATGGCCTAAACAACCATTTCTTGATAATTCATCATCAGAATTGTCACAAAGTTCTGTCGAAGAAAAAGTCGTGTTGATTGCCATCGAACCCTCGGATCACGTTTTGACTTCTTTGTTAGATACATTCTCCGATTTGCAAAAGATTTTAAAAATAATTAGTCACTGCCGCCGTTTTGTGTTCAACCTCAAATCACCTAATGAAAAATTAACTGGTGCGATTACCCTTCGAGAAAGAACATCAGCGTTAGAATTGTTAGTGAAGCATGTTCAAAACGGTGCATTTGCGGAAGCTTTGGAAAAATTGAAAAAGGGACATTTAGTTAGCAAACAACTCCGTTCTCTTACTCCATTCGTAGATTACCAAGGACTCCTCAGGGTGGGCGGTCGGTTAAAACATTCGGGCATCTCACATGATGCAAAATATCCTTTACTTCTCCCTCGGCTCCATCGTCTAACAACTCTTATTATACAGGATTGACATATTAAAAATTTACATTGTGGTAATCGTACCACACAGTCATTATTGCAACAGCATTTTTGGATTTTGTCTGCTAGGAGAGCCATAAGACAGTGTCTACGTGCATGTATTCCTTGTTTTAAGGTCAATCCTACTTTTCTTGTGCCTTCTATGGGAGATTTATCTACTCCGCGAGTGACTCCTGGAAAAGCATTTCGTCATACTGGCGTAGATTTTGGGGGCCCTTTTTCCATAACAATGGGTCGGGTTTGAGGAGCCAAAACCTTAAAGGCATATATTTGTCTTTTTGTTTGTTTCAGCACTAAGGCAGTGCATTTGGAATTGGTTTCAGATTTGTCGTCAGAAGCATTTTTAGCCGCTTTCCGTCGATTTATTTCTAGACGCGAAAGGTGTATCCACATGTACAGCGACTGTGGTACCAACTTTGTAGGTGCTGAAGCCAAAATTCGCGAACTGTTAGAACAATCCGCACACGCAGAAAACATTAAGTGGTCGTTCAACCCCCCTTCTGCTCCGCACTTCGGTGGGCTATGGGAGGCGGGAATTAAGTCTGTCAAAACTCATCTATTTCGGGTAGTTGGTGAGCAAAAATTGACTTATGAAGAATTTAATACGGTTATAGTCCAAATTGAAGCACTTTTGAACTCCCGTCCATTAGGTCCGCTTAATTCGGATCCTAACGATTTATCTTGTTTGACCCCAAGTCATTTTTAACCATCGAACCTATTTATGTCATTCCAGATACGGACGTTACTGAGGTACCGATTAATCGTTTAAATCGTTGGCAACTAGTTCAGCGGTTACAGCAAAGTTTCTGGAGGCGATGGCAATCAGAGTACCTTCATACGCTTCAGCAAAAATCAAAATGGTTTGCTTCAGGGGAATCACTAAAGCTTAATAGCTTAGTGTTGATTCAAGAACCCTATTCTCCACCTCTTCAATGGAGATTGGGTAGAATTATTCAACTACATACTGGTAAAGATAACGTTGTTCGCGTTGCAACTGTGAGAACGGCACATGGGACTCTTAAAAGACCTGTGCTAAAGCTTTGCCCTTTGCCATTGGAACAATAATTGTTGGTGTATTTGTGCAACAAGCTCATAGGGTTAGATATTATATAGCTATTTAGTCTAGTTCCGTATAAGTTAGTTAGTATCGTTCATATTAGTTGTTTACTGTGTTAAAAATAAAGTTATATTTATTTTGGTGGGCGGGATGTTCGGGCTCCTGTCCCTCTCTTCTTGATCATTGTTAACCCCTTCCTGTAACAATCATGAAAAGACTTAAAACCAGCAGCCGACGAGGGTGTTGTGTTGTCATGTTTGAACCACCGGAAGTGACAGACCAGTTTTCGTGTCGTGAGTGCTCACTGACAATACTATAGTGCCGTTAATGCTCGCTGTACAGTTAACCAAATTTACAGTCCACATCACCTTAGAGAAGTTCAAAGTAAGTGGTTATGTTAAGAAATGCATGATACATCCTTTGATCCCACAGTTACTACTACTATTTTTTCTCTACAATACATTTATGCTAATATAGTTCAACTCGGGTAGATTGAAAGGTATCCTATTTTTAGTAAAAGTTGATAAATCAAATGAAAAACTATTTTTAAATCATCATTTACCCACATCAAACTTGCAACCAAAATACCAAAATATTCAAGGCAATAGTTAGTATCAGTGGTTGAGGTACTAAGAATTCTTTTATCATCACTTGGATTAAGAATAATTTTGTTTTTTGTTTAATAGTAAACACATCATGTTTTGACTGATCTAATTAAACATTGCTGCTTCTGTACAGTCTGATATCGACTAAAAAATGTATAAAAGTCAAGTTCTTTCAGTTCTACTGAAAAAAGTATGAAATTTTTTACGGAAAACGATGCAAATTTTTAATTTTTTCTAACAGGCCAGTTTATTATTTAATATAAATACTTCACGTAGATTTTACCAACAGTATAGAAAAAAAGTCTATGATATCGATTAAAAAAATGTATAAAAGTCAAGTTCTTTCAGTTGTACTGAAAAAAAGTAAATATTTCAAATGATGTCTAGGAAAAATTTTATTTTTTTTTGTTTTGCAATTGACAACTTTAATTTCAAAATATGGTATATACGCGTGCACCGTTTTCGAAGCCAGACCGGTCTTCCATTAATGCTGACTAAGCGGATTTATTTATTATTCTGCTGATGTTAGCATTAAATTTCTCGCTTTTTATTTTTTCTGTAGATGTCAGCATTAAAAAAATTTATACATGACTGGCTTTATTTAAATTTTCTATAGATTTCATATTTCTACAATTGCTATCTAGACAATACCTTAGCATTAAATTCTTGCTTACATGAGTTGAATTTTCTGCCGTTCTTGTTGTTTAATATCCTTATATACTCAAGATATGTGTGTGTGATATTCGTTCAATCTTTATTGCCAAGTTGTAGTGTGTTTTATAGAACAAATCAAAAATGAAAACCTTTTTTTTTTAAATTATCCTTGTCAGGAAAAGATAATGATAGTGATTGGGTTAAAATTATTGAGTAGTTTATAGTCAATCCAAATTAAGTACTGGAGAAAAAAATCGTTGACGCCGTGAGCAGATCCACCAATTGCAACGTACGACATGATGTCACCAATACAGAGTATGTATTCGTTAGCTTAATATATAGATTTAATTTTCTTAATGCATTTACTTGGTCTAATATTCATTTGAATCTTTTTTTAGTGAACACGAAGAAGAAGAACAACCAGAAACGACCGCGCGTCAAAGATGAAGAAGACAGCCCCCATAGAACTGATAATGCAATATTTTTTTTACCGTTCAGAGTTGGAGTGAGTTAGAACTGTTCCTTATATTTGGGAACTTAAGTAAATTATAGTATGTTTATTTTAGAGTACATAACATTATATATATATATATATATATATATATATATATATATATATAGTAAAAAGGAATTATTGGCAAGTGACTCAAATTCAGCCACGAGGGCATCCTGTCGACGCGTTTCGCCCTAATTGGGGCTCATCAGGACAGGAGTAGCAAAGTTGTAAAAGTTAACACAGACACCTTATGGGAAGTACAGCATCACCTAGCTCACAATTTGTGTCTTCGTGTC
Source organism: Platerodrilus igneus (assembly GCA_036346225.1). Classification (NCBI taxonomy): domain Eukaryota; kingdom Metazoa; phylum Arthropoda; class Insecta; order Coleoptera; family Lycidae; genus Platerodrilus; species Platerodrilus igneus. The sequence goes on from JARFIW010001752.1 coordinate 48,945, forward strand.
GTTTCACCTGACATCGCAAGTTTTAACAACAGTCGACACGGAGGAGATCCGGCTCAACTGCCTTTTTCCATAGCCAAAAGTTATATTTAACAGAAAAGTAGGTTTAATGAGTCTTAAATTAAACAAAGTAAAAAGGAATTATTGGCAAGTGACTCAAATTCAGCCACGAGGGCATCCTGTCGACGCGCTTCGCTCTAATTGGGGCTCATCAGGACAGGAGTAGCAAAGTTGTAAAATTTAACACAGACACCTTATGGGATATTGGGGCTCATCAGGACAGGAGTAGCAAAGTTGTAAAATTTAACACAGACCCCAATTAGGGCGAAACGCGTCGACAGGATGCCCTCGTGGCTGAATTTGAGTCACTTGCCAATAATTCCTTTTACTTGTTTAATTTAAGACTCATTAAACCTACTTTTCTGTTAAATATAACTTTTGGCTATGGAAAAGGCAGTTGAGCCGGATCTCCTCCGTGTCGACTGTTGTTAAACTGCGATGTCAGGTGAAACGACACGAAGACACAAATTGTGAGCTAGGTGATGCTGTACTTCCCATAAGGTGTCTGTGTTAAATTTACAACTTTGCTACTCCTGTCCTGATGAGCCCCAATTAGGGCGAAACGCGTCGACAGAATGCCCTCGTGGCTGAATTTGAGTCACTCAACCTTATATATATATATATATATATATATATATATATATATGCATTTATAAATTACAATAAAGAAAAATACATTGTGTGTTTCATTTCATATTACTCCCGATTTAATAACTACGTAATCTCTGTTTTCAGAACGGTGTAAAACAATTTTTGACTTTTTAATCTGAGTGCATATTTCGAATAGATGCTCTCATTTTTTTTGCGATTAAAGTTAGAAATGCATTTCAAATAGATGCTTTTATATTTTTTTTGCAATTGAAATGCATGTGATCTAAAATTGCAGTGTTGCCTTCAGTACGTAACTATGGTAATGCAAATGCTGAAGAAGTATTAGATTAGACTATCGTTGATAAGAAAAAAAGCTGTCTGACATGGGTTGAATTTTCTGCCGTTCTTGTTTCTTGTTGTTTAATATCTTTATATATATATATACTCAAGATATGTGTGTGATAATCGCTCAATCTTTATTGTCAAGTTGTAGTTGTGTTCTATAGAACAAATCAAAAATGAAAACTTTTTTCAAAATTGCCCTTGTCAGGAAAGAATAATGATAGTGGTTAGGTTAAAAATTATTGAGTAGTTTATAGTCAATCCAAATGAAGTGCTTTAACAAATTGTTTACTCCGTGAGCAGATCCACCAATTGCAACGTTAGCATATATTTCAATAGATTTATTTCTAGTTTCTTTGAAGTTGAAGCATTTCATAAATTTCCTCGTTTATATATTTCTTGCAGATAAACTGAGTTCGCGATTTAATAACTACAACTTGTTATTCTTTAAAAGCGAGAATGAGAAAATTGGTGCAGTCAGTGTGTCTATCTGTTTGTCTGTCTTTGGCAAATCTTTCGAGATATCTGTACAATTTGTTAAATGGTATAAAACCAGTAAAGAGTTATTGCGTTGATCAATTATAACTGCTTTCAGGGTTGAGAGTCCCATTCGTGCTGTCTGAGCTTAATTGTTTTTTTCTGCAGACATCAGCATTAAAGATTTCTTACTGACTACAATAATAATACAGACACAATCTTTCTATTGTTTTTTATTATTATCAAGCAATTCTTTTAATAACAAGGTATTTTGTTTTGCACATTGCAAATTATTATTGCTGTGTCTACAACAATGGATGTTATATTTTAAACGGTTGTTGATTTTTAACTCCGATATCTTAGGACAACCTAGTGCAAGCATATCAGTTACAACGTTTTGCATTAGATAGGTTTCAATCAATTTCTTCTTTTCTACACCCTTCACAAATACTTCTTCACCGGGTAGGATAATTTGCTTCAAATAAAGCGCTATATATGATAACACCATTCCAGCCGTCGAAGATTCGTCCCAAGAAAGACAATGAATATTCTTCGTCACCCAGTCGTTATGTTTTATATGATCTTGGCTCAAACAACTAGACTGCATTGGTAGTTTAAAAATTTGATGCCAAACAACACCTTTCAACAAGTCCAAAACCGCAATTTCTTTACACACAAACTCGTTTTTATTGTATTTAAATCCCTGAATATCAATTATATACATGTTTGTATGTAAATATATGCAGTAAACTTTGACTAATTAAATTAATATTAGGAGCAATCTCCTAATATAGCAGATTACCACCATCTGCGTACTCTACCAACCCACTTTTCAACCTATCACAAGAGTGTGAACACATTTTGAATTGAAACCGGCCCATGTGTATTTGCAGCCTCTAAACATAAATCAGAATCCACTTTAATTAAACACAATTGACTTGAATGCGATATTTTGCATCTGTCATACTTTATAACTTCTCGCTAGAAAACCAAATTCAAAACATCTACACACATTTTCTCTGCACTTACATTTTTCAACATACGTGTGTTTTGAAGTATGTATGTTCCATTGAAAGTAATATAAAGCCGATCCTAATTCAAAACGTGCCCACAAGTATTTTACATTTGAAAGTATATAAGAATTCAGGTTTTCACATTTTACATTAAAAGTATATAACGCCGATCGTAATTCAAAACGGTGCACCTGTAACTTCTCGCTAGAAAACCGAATTCAAAACAGCTACACACATTTTTCTCTGCACTTACATTTTTCAACATACGTGTGTTTCATTGAAAGTAATATAAAGCCGATCCTAATTCAAAACGTGCCCACAAGTATTTTACATTGAAAGTATATAAGAATTCATGTTTTCACAACTATTTTACATTGAAATGTTTTCACAACTATTTTACATTGAAATGTTTTCACAACTATTTTACATTGAAATTATATAGGGCCGATCCTAATTCAAAACCTGACAGACGTATTTTACATATGGAAAATACGTCTGTCGCGTTTTGAATTAGGACCGGCCTAGATACCTACTCACAACTAATAGTAGACCCAAAAAATTCTGTTCTATGCCTCGTAATTTGAACGTTTCTCTGATTGAAGGCGTTAGTAATGGCTAATGTAACCCCAGTACAACAGACGTATCTCCAAGTCGGAACATCTTGGAAAGGAATGCCACGGCTAAACGGAGAGAAAAGAGCCACAATTCGGTCGACAGTGCTTTTTGGAATCAGAATGCGTTTGATGTAAATCGACCGCCATTGACAGCTAGCCAACGCACCGCTAAAAATAAACAAATCAAAACTGTACATTGTAATCAATCAACAACCCGAACAACAGACGTTTCATCTGCAACGAATTTGAACATCTTGGAAATAAATGCCACGGTCAATCGGGGAGAGAACAGCCACAATTCGGTCGACAGCGTTCTTCGGTATCAGAATGCGTTTGATGCAAATCGACCGCTATTGACAGCTAGTCAACGCGCAGTAAAAAATAAACAAAGCAAAGCTGTAAATTGTAAGCAAACAACATCCCGAACAACAGACGTATCATCTGCAACGAATTTGAACATCATGGAAATAAATGCCACGGTCGATCGGGAAGAGAACAGCCACAATTCAGTCGACAGTGCTCTTTGGTATCAGAATGCGTTTGATGTAAATCGACCGCCATTGACACCTAGTCGCGCACCGTGAAAAATAAACAAAGCAAAGTTGTACTTTGTAATCAAATAACATCCCGAACAACAGACGTTTCATCTGCAACGAACTTGAACGTCTTGGAAATAAATTACACGGTCTATCGGGTAGAGAACCGCCACAATTCGGTCGACAGTGCTCTTTGGAATCAGAATGCGTTTGATGTAAATCGACCGACATTGACAGCTAGCCAACGCACCGCCAAAAATAAACAAATCAAAACTGTACATTGTAATCAATCAACAACCCGAACAACAGACGTTTCATCTGCAACGAATTTGAACATCTTGGAAATAAATGCCACGGTCAATCGGGGAGAGAACAGCCACAATTCGGTCGACAGCGTTTTTCGGTATCAGAATGCGTTTGATGCAAATCGACCGCTATTGACGGCTAGTCAACGCGCCGTAAAAAATAAACAAAGCAAAGCTGTAAATTGTAAGCAAACAACATCCCGAACAACAGACGTATCATCTGCAACGAATTTGAACATCATGGAAATAAATGCCACGGTCGATCGGGAAGAGAACAGCCACAATTCAGTCGACAGTGCTCTTCGGTATCAGAATGCGTTTGATGTAAATCGACCGCCATTGCAGAAACCGATACGTCCTGCAACGCTGGGTATTTAAGTGCTATTGAGCAAATTAAAATAGCTAATTTCGAAACGGATAGGAGTGGTTCGAATGACAACGTCTTATTTTTAGGACCGACACCGATAAAAATCAGTAACGAATACAAAATGCCAGCTACACCTAAGTCAAGCACCTTAAATACTTGCGAAAACGAAACCGACTGCCGCAAAGATGCGTTAACATATTCCGATACCAATTTGGAAAGCGAAAATGTTAGAAAGCTGCTCGAGAACTGTAACAAATCAAAAATTGTTGTTCAACGACCTGATAACGTAAATTTCGCCTTGGATAAAAAATGTAATGTAAAGCATGTACCACGTATTGATTCGGAGCAATGCGAAAAGGAAAGTTCGAACACTTCGAAGGTTGCAAAATGTATCGCCGAACTTGTTCAAGTTAGCAGTGACGTTGATAATATATCTGCAGCCAAGTTTCCTAGAAAACGAAACCATTCGGAAACGAACGCGCAAATAATTATCAACTCGCTTGCAACGAAAACGTCTAGAACCGAAAACGAATACGAATTTAGAGTCAAATTTAATAAAGAACAAGTCCTGCAAAAACATGTCAACGTACGCACAGCGGACGATTTTCAAATTGTACATGATTTTGCAGCCAATTTTTATAAAGAATATGTCGACTTCGAACCAAATCACCTACGTACAACAGAAGATTCTCGAATTGAATGTATTAGCAAACTCGTGCGTATTCGAATAGAATTTGAGCCGATTCTAGACGACGGCGAACAAGCTCGTGGTACAGAGCTGAAAACTAAACGTAACGATAACCCGGAGGAATATATCCAAGAATATTGTGATACCATTGCGTTTACTACGTTGAAAGAATCTGAAATCGCCGAGTGCTCGAATACGCTAACCGACGTACAAAAAGGAGCACTTATAAAAGGTAGTAACAAACGGCATAAAAATTTGTACGAAAAGGAACGTAGTGGGAATCTAAAAACTCACCGCGATCGCAAAACACCAGACGATAGAGAAACGCCGCCTAAATTGGCACTGACATCAGAACAAGTAAGCGTTAAAGTCAACGATTTAAACACTTCCAAACGCTCAAAACCACGTGTACGACGACACAACGAAACCATTTTTATGACCCGTTTTCTAGAAACGCAACTCGTACCTGAGGAAGTCCTGCAAAAAGGTGTACCTGATGATAGCTTCACTACTTCGATTGAGCACAATAACGCAAGTGAACTCCTCGAAACTAAAACAAACGGCAACGTTATGACAGGTCAGAAACGGTTAAGAACGAAATCGATACAATCCTTAACTTACCCGAAGAGTAAACGAACTCAAAGTGCAGGCTTGGTGTCTGAAATGCATTTTAGAAGTAGTTCCGGAAATTGTCTGGATGTTTTGAATCCGCGAGCAGCGGTAAACATGAGCAAACGAAATCGAGAACTGGCCGAACGAATTCATGCAACGCATTATTCTATAAATTGGAAAGCATGTGCTATGCGTAACAATTCACCTTCGAAAACGCCCAAATGGTTTACGTGTGAAAGCGGGTTGTTCTTAGAAGCGGATGTGCTTAGATTCAGTCCGGTTGAGCAACGTACAGCCAATTCAGATGAGAGTCTCTTCAGGACTATAGCGTACCAGTCGCCGTCGCACAAAATTTACAATCCCATAGCTAGTACCGTTTCTCAAAACGAAAAGTTGGATTTAAGTTCGTTACATATTGCATTAAGCAACGGTGGACATGGCAAAAATAAAACTAACCAAAAAACTATTGTTTTAACAAACAAAGGACGTCAAGAAAAGGCAGAGATAGAGGAATAAATCGAATATCCTACAACAGTGACTTACAGCAATGTAGTGGCGTTGGCAGACTAGCCCCCAACAACGGCGGGGGTAAGAACACAAATCGACGTAAGGGAAAGGGCGCCTTTCGAACAGTAGGGCCCGATATTGACAACGTTTTATGCCAATCAGGTGCCCCGCCTAAATATTTGCTGACCGCTACACCTGCCGATCTGAATAATGAATTAAACACAACTAATAGTAGACCCAATAACTGTTCTATGCCTCGTAATTTGAACGTTTCTCTGATTGAAGGCGTTAGTAATGGCCAATGTAACCCCAGTACAACAGATGTATCTCCAAGTAGGAACATCTTGGAAAGGAGTGCCACGGCTAATCGGGGAGAAAGAAGCCACAATTCGGTCGACAGTTCTCTTTGGTATCAGAAAACGTTTGATATAAATCGAGCGCCATTGGCAGCTAGTCAACGCACCGTCAAAAATAAACAAATTAAAGCTGTAAATTGTAATCAATCAACATCCCGAACAACAGACGTTTCATCTGCAACGAATTTGAACATCTTGGAAATAAATGCCACGGTCAATCGGTAAGAGTACAGCCACAATTCAGTCGACAGTGCTCTTCGGTATGAGAATGCGTTTGATGTAAATCGACCGCCATTGCAGAAACCGATACGTCCTGCAACACTGGGCATTTAAGTGCTATTGAACAAATTGAAATCGCTAATTTCGAAACGGAAAGGAGTAGTTCGAATGGCAACATCTTATTTTTAGGACCGACTCCGATAAAAATCAGTAACGAATACAAAATACCAGCTATACCTAATACAAGCACCTTAAATACTTGCGAAATCGAAACCGACTGCCGTAAAGATGCGTTAACCTATTCCGATACCAATTTGGAAAGCAAAAACGTTAGAAAGCTGCTCGAGAGCTGTAACAAATCAGAAATTGTTCTTCAACGACTTGATAACGTAAATTTCGACTTCGATAAAAAATGTAATGTTAAGCATGTACCACGTATTGATTCGGAGCAATGCGAAACGGAAAGTTCGAACACTTTGAAGGCTGCAAAATGTATCGCCGAACTTTTTCAAGTTAGCAGTGACGTTGATAATATACCTGCAGCCATGTTTCCCAGAAAACGAAACCATTCAGAAACGAACACGCAAATAATTATCAACTCGCTTGCAACAGAAACGTCTCGAACCGAAAACAAATACGAATTTAGAGTCAAATTTAATAAAGAACAAGTCCTGGAAACACATGTCAACGTACGTACAGCGGACGATTTTCAAATTGTACATGATTTTGCAGCCAATTTTTATAAAGAACATGTCGACTTCGAACCAAATCACCTACGTACAACAAAAGATTCTCGAATTGAATGTATTAGCATACTCGTGCGTAATCGAATAGAATTTGAGCCGATTCTAGACGACGGCGTACAAGCACGTGGTACAGAGCTGAAAACTAACCGTAACAAGAACCCGGAGGAATATATCCAAGAATATTGTGATACCCTTGCGTTTATTACGTTGAACGAATCTGAAATCGCCGAGTGTTCGAATACGCTAACCGACGCACAAAAAGGTGCGATTATAAAAGGTAGTAACGAACGGCATAAAAATTTGTACGAAAAGGAACGTAGTGGGAATATTAAATCTCATCGCGATCGCAAAACACCAGACGATAGAGAAACACCGCCTAAATTGGCACTGACATCAGAACAAGTAAGCGTTAACGACAACGATTTAAACACTTCCAAACGCTCAAAACCACGTGTACCAAGACACAACGAAACCATTCTCAAGACCCGTTCTCAAGAAACGCGACTTGTAAATGAGGAAGTCCTGCAAAAAGGTGTACCTGCTGATAGCTTCACTACTTCGATTGAGCACAATAACGCAAGTGAACTCCTCGAAACTAAAACAAACAGCAACGTTACGACAGGTCAGAAACGATTAAGAACGAAATCGATACAATCCTTAACTTACCCGAAGAGTAAACGAACTCAAAGTGCATGCTTGGAGTCTGAAATGCATTTTAGAAGCAGTTCGGGAAATTGTCTGGATCTTTTGAATCCGCGCGCAGCGGCAAACGTGAGCAAACGAAATCGAAAACTGGCCGAACAAATTCATCCAACGCATTATTCTATAAATTGGAAAGCATGTGCTTAGCGTAACATTTCACCTTCGAAAACGCCCAAATGGTTTACGTGTGAAAGTGGATTGTTCTTAGAAGCGGATGCGCTTAGTTTCAGTCCGGTTGAGCAACGTACAGCCAATTCAGATGAGTGTCTTTTCAGGACTATAGCGTACCCGTCGCCGTCGCACAAAATTCACAATTTCATAGCTAGTACCGTTTCTCAAAACGAAACGTTGGATTTAAGTTCGTCACATATTGCATTAAGCAACGGTGGACATGGCAAAAATAAGACTAACCAAAAACTAATGTTTTAACAAATAGAGGACGTCAATAAAAAGCAGAGATAGAGGAATAAATCGAATATCCTACAACAGTGACTTACAGCAAAGTAGTGGCGGTGGCAGACTAGCCACCCAACAACGGCAGGGGTAAGAACACAAATTGACGTAAGGGAAAGGGCGTCTCTCGAACAGTAGGGCCCGATATTGACAACGTTTTATGCAATTCATGTGCCCCGCTTAAATATTTCCCGACCGCTACACCTGCCGATCTGAATAATGAATCATACACAACTAATAGTAGACTCAGTAACTGTTGTATGCCTCGTAATTTGAACGTTTATCTGATTGAAGGCGTTAGTAATGGCCAATGTAACCCCAGTACAACAGACGTATCTCCAAGTCGGAACATCTTGGAAAGGAGTGCCACGGCTAATCGGGGAGAAAAGAGCCACAATTCGTCGACAGTGTTCTTCGGTATCAGAAAGCGTTTGATGTAAATCGACCGCCATTGACAGCAAGTCAACGCACCGTCAAAAAGAAATAAATTAAAGCTGTAAATTGTAATCAATCAACATCCCGAACAACAGACGTTTCATCTGCAACGAATTTGAACATCTTGAAAATTAATGGCACGGTCAATCGGGGAGAGAACAGCCACAATTCGGTCAACCGTGCTCTTTGGTATCAGAATGCGTTTGATGTAAATCGACCGCCATTGACAGCTAGTCAAAGCACCGCCAAAAATAAACAAAGCAAAACTGTACATTGTAATCAATCAACATCCCGAACAACAGACGTTTCATCTGCAACGAATTTGAACATGTTTGAAATAAATGCCACGGTCAATTGGGAAAAGAACAGCCACAATTCGGTCGACGGTGCACTTTGGTATCAGAATGCGTTTGATGTAAATCGACCGCCATTGACAGCTAGTCACGCACCATCAAAAATAATCAAATTAAAGCTGTAAATTGTAATCAATCAACATCCCGAACAACAGACGTTGCATCTGCAACGAATTTGAACATATTGGAAATAAATGCCACTGTCAATCGGAAAGAGTACAGCCACAATTCAGTCGACAGTGCTCTTTGGTATCAGAAAGCGTTTGATGTAAATCGACCGCCATTGACAGTTAGTCGACGCACCGTCAAAAATAAACAAAGCAAAGCTGTACATTGTAAACAAACAACATCCCGAACAACAGACGTTTCATCTGCAACAAATTTGAACATCTTGAAAATAAATGCCACGGTGAATCTGGGAGAGTAGAGCCACAATTCAATCGACAGTACTCTTCGGTATCAGAATGCGTTTGATGTAAATCGACCGCCATTGCAGAAACCGATACGTCCTGCAACTATTGAACAAATTGAAATAGTTAATTTCGAAACGGATAGGAGTGGTTCGAATGGCAATGTCTTATTTTTAGGACCGACTCCGATAATAATCAGTAACGAATACAAAATACCAGCTATACCTAATTCAAGCACCTTAAATACTTGCGAAATCGAAACCAATTGCCGTAAAGATGCGTTAACATATTCCGATACCAATTTGAAAAGCGAAAACGTTAGAAAGCTTCTCGAGAGCTGTAACAAATCAGAAATTGTTCTTCAACGACCTGATAACGTAAATTTCGACTTCGATAAAAATGTAATGTTAAGCATGTACCACGTATTGATTCGGAGCAATGCAAAAAGGAAAGTTCGAACACTTCGAAGGCTGCAAAATGTATCGCCGAACTTGTTCAAGTTAGCAGTGACGTTGATAATATATCTGCAACCAAGTTTTCTAGAAAACGAAACCATTCGGAAACGAACGCGCAAATAATTATCAACTCGCTTGCAACAGAAACGTCTCGAACCGAAAACGAATACATATTTAGAGTCAAATTTAATAAAGAACAAGTCCTGGAAACACATGTCAACGTACGTACAGCGGACGATTTTCAAATTGCACATGATTTTGCAGCCAATTTTTATAAAGAACATGTCGACTTCGAACCAAATAACCTATGTACAAAAAAAAATTCTCGAATTGAATGTATTAGCAAACTCGTGCGTAATCGTATAGAATTTGAGCCGATTCTAGACGACCGCGAACAACCACGTGGTACAGAGCTGAAAACTAAACGTAACGAGAACCCGGAGGAATATATCCAAGAATATTGTGATACCGTTGCGTATACTACGTTGAAAGAATCTGAAATCGCCGAGTGCTCGAATACGCTAACCGACGTACAAAAAGGTGCGCTTATAAAAGGTAGTAACGAACGGCATAAAAATTTGTACGAAAAGGAACGTAGTGGGAATCTTAAATCTCATCGCGATCGCAAAACACCAGACGATAGAGAAACACCGCCTAAATTGGCACTGACATCAGAACAAGTAAGCGTTAACGACAACGATTTAAACACTTCCAAACGTTCAAAACCACGTGTACCAAGACACAACAAAACCATTCTCAATACCCGTTCTCAAGAAACGCGACTCGCATCTGAGAAAGTCCTACAAAAAGGTGTACCTGCTGATAGCTTTACTACTTCGATTGAGCACAATAACGCAAGTGAGCTCCTCGAAACTAAAACAAACAGCAACGCTACGACAGGTCAGAAACGATTAAGAACGAAATCGATACAATACTTAACTTACCCGAAGAGTAAACGAACTCAAAGTGCATGCTTGGAGTCTGAAATGCATTTTAGAAGTAGTTCGGGAAATTGTCTGGATGTTTTGAATCCGCGAGCAGCGGCAACCGTGAGCAAACGAAATCGAGAACTGGCCGAACGAATTCATCCAACGCATTATTCTATAAATTGGAAAGCATGTGCTATGCGTAACAATTCACCTTTGAAAACGCCCAAATGGTTTACGTGTGAAAGTGGGTTGTTCTTAGAAGCGGATGCGCTTAGTTTCAGTCCGGTTGAGCAACGTACAGCCAATTCAGATGAGAGCCTCTTCAGGACTATAGCGTACCCGTCGCCGTCGCACAAAATTTACAATCCCATAGCTAGTACCGTTTCTCAAAACAAAAGTTGGATTTAAGTTCGTTGCATATTGCATTAAGCAACGGTGGACATGGCAAAAATAAGACTAACGAAAAAACTATTGCTTTAACAAATAGAGGACGTCAAGAAAAGACAGAGATAGAGGAATAAATCGAATATCCTACAACAGTGACTTACAGCAAAGTAGTGGGGCTGGCAGACTAGCCCACAACAACGGCAGAGGTAAGAACACAAATCAACATTAGGGAAAGGGCGCCTCTCGAACGGTAGGGCCCGATATTGACAACGTTTTATGCAAATCAGGTGCCCCGCATAAATATTTCCCGATCGCTACACCTGCCGATCTGAATAATGAATCATACACAACTAATAGTAGACCCAATAACTGTTCTATGCCTCGTAATTTGAACGTTTCTCTAATTGAAGGCGTTAGTAATGGCCAATGTAACCCCAGTACAACAGACGTCTATCTAAGTCGGAACATCTTGGAAAGGAATGCCACGGCTAATCGGGGAGAAGAGAGCCACAATTCGGTCGACAGTGCTCTTTGGTATCAGAATGCGTTTGATATAAATCGACCACTATTGACAGCTAGTCAACGCACCGTCAAAAATAAACAAATTAAAGCTGTAAATTGTAATCAATCAACATCCCGAACAACAGACGTTTCATCTGCAACGAATTTGAACATCTTGGAAATAAATGCCACGGTCTATCGGGGAGAGAACCGCCACAATTCGGTCGACAGTGCTCTTTGGTATCAGAATGCGTTTGATGTAAATCGACCGCCATTGACAGCTAGTCAACGCACCGTCAAAAATAAACAAAACAAAACTGTACATTGTAATCAAGCAACATCCCGAACAACAGACGTTTCACCTGCAACAAATTTGAACATCTTGGAAATAAATGCCAGGGTCAATCGGGAAGAGAACCGCCACAATTCGGTCGACAGTGCTCTTTGGTATCAGAATGCGTTTGATGTAAATCGACCGCCATTGACAGCTAGTCAACACACCATAAAAAATTAACAAATTAAAGCTGTAAATTGTAATCAGTCAATATCCCGAACAACAGACGTTTCATCTGCAACGAATTTGAACATATTGGAAATATATGCCACGGTCAATCGGGAAGAGAACAGCCACAATTCAGTCGGCAATGCTCTTTGGTATCAGGAAGCGCGTTTGATGTAAATCGACCGCCATTGACAGCTAGTCGACGCACCGTCAAAAATAAACAAAGCAAAGCTGTACATTGTAATCAAACAACATCCCGAACAAAAGACGTTTCATCTGCAACGAATTTGAACATCTAGGAAATAAACGGTCAAACGGGGAGAGAACAGCCACAATTCAGTCGACAGTGCTCTTAGGTATCAGAATGCGTTTGATGTAAATCGACCGCCATTGACGGCTAGTCGTCGCACCGTCAAAAATAAACAAAGCAAAGCTGTGCATTGTAATCAAACAACATCTCGAATAACAGACGTGTCATCTGCAATGAATTTGAACACCTTGAAAGTAAATGCCACGGTCAATCGGGGAGAGAACGGCCACAATTCGGTCGACAGTGTTCTTCGGTATCAGAATGCGTTTGATGTAAATCGATCGCCGTTGACGACTAGTCAACGCACCATAAAAAATAAACAAAGCAATGCTGTACATTGTAATCAAACAACATCCCGAACAACAGACGTATCATCTGCAACGAATTTGAACATCTTGGACGTTTGATGTAAATCGACCGCCATTGACAGCTAGTCGACGCACCGTGGTTCGAATGCCACACTTTATGAAAATAGCAACTATTTATTTTTAGAACCGATTCACATGAAACGAATACAAGAAGGCGTTTATACCTAAATTAAGTACCTTAAATAGTTGCGAAATCGAAACTGGCAGCAGTAAAATTGCATTGAAAACACATTCTGATACCAATTCGAAAAGCGAAAATGTTAGAAACCCTAAAGTAAAGCTGCTCGAGAAGAAAGTTCCAACTATCTGTAATAAATCGAAAGTTGTTCCTCAACGACGGGATAATTTAAATTTCGACTTTGATGAAAATTGTAATATTAAGGATGTACCACGGACTTATATGGAGCAATTCGAAAAGAAAAGTTCGAACACTTCTAAGGCTGCAAAAGGCATAACGGAACTAGTTCACTTTGACAATATTAACAAGCACGGTGACGTTGATAATATATTTGCAGTTAAGTTTAGTAATAAACGAATACGTTCGGAAACAAACGCACAAATAATTATCAATTCACAACGGAAAAGTCTCGAATAAAGAACGAATACGAATTTGGAGTTAAATTTCATAAAGAAAAAGTCGATTCCAACGAAGTTGTGCATACAAATGTCGACGTACTTACAACGGAAGATTTTCAGATTGCACATAGTAATAAAAATTACTTTGCAGCCAATTTTTATAAAGAACGTGTCGACTCCGAAGAGATCGCACAAGCAAATATCAACCTACCTACAACAGAAGATTCTCAAATTGAATGTACTAACAAACTCTTACGTAATCGAATAGATGTTGAGCCGATTCTAAAAGACGAATAACAAGCACATGGTGTAGAGTTGAAAACCAAATGTAACGACAACCCGGAGGAATGTGTCCAAGAACATTGCGGTGCCGTTGTGGTTACTACATTGAGAGAATCCAAAATTGCCGAATGCTTAAATACGCAAACTGAAATTGAAAACAATGTACAAAAAGGTGTGCTAATAAAAGGTAGTGACGAGCGACATGAATCTCGCGTTGATCACAAAATACCAGACAATAAAGAAACGGTGCCTAAAATAGCATTTGACAAGCAACTGACAGCGGAACAAGTGGGCGTTAACGACAACGATTTAAATTTTTCCAAAGACTCAAAACCAACTGGAGATGTTGTTTTGATATATTACAATTAATTGTATACAAATAATAGGATTTATTTTTGATAGTAGCTACTTTTGCTTTAATAACTCTTACTACCTACAAAAAGATGGTCATCCTATGGGTTCTAATTTAGGTTTCATAATTGCACAAATTTTTATGGATGACAATACAAGAAATAATTTCCAAACAAACATACAGGTTACTGTATTTAAAAAATTTATGGATGATGTAGTTACAGCTGTACCTTTTAATAAAATCGATACAACTTTAGAAATATTTAATAATTACAACAGTAAAATTCAATTTACAGCAGAAAAAGGAAAACATTATTTAGTTCCTTTTTTAGATACGTTATTAATTAGAGATAAAACTAATCAAATTATTTTAGACTGGTATCAGAAACCTACCACTTTAAACAGATACCATAATTATTATTCATATCACCCATTAAGTATGAAAATTAATTTTATTTTACGACTAAAAAGTAGAATAAAAAACATAAGCCATCCTGCTCTATACCAAAATAATTTAAACAAACTTTATAATATCCTGAAAGATAATAGTTATCCTGCTCCTTTAATAAAAAGACTGATATTTAACCACACTACTAATATAAACTACAAAAATTGCGTAGCTCAAGATCTGGAAATGTCAAGAGGAATAGCTTTTGTTTTCAATAAAAAGTTTGGATGTGTGGATGAATTAGTACAACAGCAGTCAACTGTAGGAAAATCTTTAGCTCTTCAGGATAAAAATCGTTATGTTTACTATCTGGTCACCAAAAATTTTTCATGGCAGAGACCTAGTTATAGACATCCATGGGAGGCTTTGCTGAATCTTAAAGCTCAGATGATGGAAAATGGATTAGCGAGACTAGCGGTGCTCAAGCTTCGCGTTGGACTGTATCGCTTGGATTGGAGGATAGTCCGAAATATCCTAATAGTAATTTTCCAGTTAACCAACGTTCAGGCCCTTGCTTGTTGTTATCAACCGGTTGCCTACCAAGATCAAAAAAGAGTGTTGACCGTTATTTCCAACGACGTGGTGGATGCACCAGAGGATATTGCTGCCGATACCGTCATCAGTCATTGAATTGGCGTCAAAATGTGTTTACAGTTACGAGACGAAACGGTTTTAAAGAAGAGGCAGAGTTACGAGCTACTATTAGGCAAGCCATCAAACACACAAGCGCCGTAAGCAATGTATATACTACAGGGGTCTCGAACCTTCTAGCATATACCGGAATATGAATTATTCATTTAATTCAGGGTATATATAAGACCGCTGATAGATATAAAAGTTAGTCTATATCAGAATGTCGAATATAAATTATATCGTGTGAAGTTAAATAATTAAGCTTTCAGAAGTCCAAGAGTAAATATAAATTAGTATTATGTTAAAGTGTCTATTGTACAGGCAGCTTGTACAATACAAAATAGACAAAAGTGTAATAAATAAATAGTAGTGTTAGTGTTGTTAATAGACCTATGGTTAAGAATTTAGTTTAAGAAGATATTAGTGCTTGTAAATACATTAATGTGATAGTGCTTCATTGTTAATTGGACTCAAAACATCTATAAATAAGGCATATACTGTTAATTAAACTTATGAATAGTGAGTAATAAAAACTGTTATTACTACTTGTTTTAAATTAGTGAAACGCGTTAATAGTAGCCTGCTACACTATAATAGATATGGGTTGAATATTCCTAATAGCTATAAACCTATAAATAAAATACTTATTGGCTATTAAGACGGAAAATAGAATCCTGACAAATGGTTTGCTTTTTAGTTTACAAGTTCAGTCTACCTTCCTGGATAAGAAGAATTAAAGTAACAATTAATAACAAAACAGTAGTCGCGAGTGTGTATCGCTACATATTTACAAGTGATGGTAGGAAAAGCAAATAGTCATCAACAAAATGTACTTAATACATTTAGATGTTTAGTATGTATTAATTAACTAACAATTTAGGATAAACATTAATGTATAGCTAAAATTTCCTCTCTATTGCAAAAGCTAGAATTAGAAAAAAGTTGTCCTTAAGTAGAATAATACAATAAGTTTAAATTGTAATACATTCCATGTATAAAGTCGAGGAGTAGCAGTTGCAGATTCAAACGTGTCAGCATTATCAAAATCGTTTTACTAATTTAATTTTTAATGATTTAACCTACATATCCTAGAATACTTACCAAATTGTTGTAGGAAGTCACTTGCGGGCCATAGTGCTTCACAATCACAGTGTCTGGTGGCCTAACTATAATTTGCGATACTATTTTTATGGACTTTGGTGAAGCTTTCTTTGGTGGAGGCAAATTAGTAATATCTTTCATTTTACAGCGGCACCTTTAGATGCTGTATATGCTGCAGCCTAAAATTTAAAAGTAGCATTAATACTGTTTCCGCAAAACTAACTGGAAAATCATTGTAACGAAGCTAACACAATAAACAATGAGGTACATTTCTAAACCCCCCGCAATCGACTATAGATATAGAAAATATTGTAATGAATTATGCTCCAATAGTGCTCAATTGCGCGTATATTAGTACCTATAATGCTTCATTTCATTAAAAGATACCGCTTAGATGCCAAACCTACTGGCATTTGTACTGTGAATGTGCTCCATTGTGTACACATTAGTGTTGATAGTGATTCCTTAGATTAAATAATATTTTAGAGAGCTAATGGGAAGCCGTAGGTACGACAGCCACCACACCCCCAACTCCGTTCACATAACAAACCTACAGGATTTGTTGATTCGGTAGTGCTCCATTGTGCACACATTAGTGCTGATAGTTCTTCCTTTCATTAAAGAGTATTTAAAAGTTACTGGGATGGACTTTAGAAACGACAGTCCCTCCAAACTCCGTTTATATATCAAACCTACTGGATTCACGTGCGTCCCAACCACCACCCAACCACCAATCCTATCGGAATCATTTGTGCTTCAATAGTGTTCCATTACACGCACATAGTGCTGATAGGGCTTCCTTTAATTAAAAATATTCAAAAAATTAATAGAAGGGGCTATGAAATCCACATTCCCTTCTGAACTGTGTTTATACACTAAGCTTACTAGAATAATTTGTCTTTACATAGTACTCCATCGTGCACAATTGTTGCTAATATTGTTTTTTTCGCGATCAGATATCTATTATAACTCGGATTGGTAATCGATCGACAGAATAGGTAACAAAATAAAGTAGAGCAGCAACAACCTGCATTTAAACTTATACGAAATAAGCTCTATTTTGCACCCCATGCATGTTACACTCTTTTGAACCAGTTATTTTTATATATGATGGTACTCATACTATAAACAACCATACTGGTGAACGTAATATCCAAAACAAGTGGCAGTCTGTTTTATTGCAATATTCCCATAAAAGCATTCTAATAAAGTAAGGTTTGGTAAATGTATTATTTGCATTTACGTAAGTATAGTCAAACGCGGAAGTTGGCCATTCTAAATATTTTGCCAATATCTTTACAAGAGAAAGGGTAAAAAATTTGTACTCGTTTAAATCTGCATTAGCTTCTTCAATTGTATTTCAATATTTACATCTACATATTACTTATAATAACCGAAATTCTGATATAGGCTGCAAGCTTATTGTAATATTAATTTTATTTATGACATCGGCTAAGGCAATATATTCCCCAATCTCTTAATAAACGCTGCATGTACCTACTCCTTGTAATATGTAGAAGCTACTTTGGTATGCGAATTAAGTACTCGCAACTGCCAAATTTAAGAAACTTGCCACAACAAAAATTTATATCATTAATAGCAAAAACCTGGAATAGATTTAAGTGTATTAGCCTGGCCAGCGCTAGGCATGGTGCCGCCCCATGCAAAAGTATTTCTGTTTACCCCCTCTTACTATTGAGTTTCAGTTATTTATACGTAACATTTTTTTTATTACTTATCCATATTAATTATCCAGAAACGCGGTTGAAAAGTAAAATGTTCTGTTTTATACTAACTTGTGGCAGTTACAAAGCCATTCACACTACAGTTATCTTTTGACGCCTAAGTTGTACAGTTTTACACTCGAAATGGCACTTTTTGCAATATCTTGTACAAGTTCTTTATAGTTCAAATGTTGAGCCAGTTCGTGTTCAATACTGATTGATAGTAAGTCCACTACATGTTATTGGACCATTGTTGAACCTAAATAAGTTTTAATTTTAAAAAGGAAGGTTTCTTATTCACTACCGTGACTGGTAAAGAAACTAAGATTCTCAAAGCAACTGCCATATTCGAAACAAATTCAATAAGAATCGCAATATTTAAAACATGGATGGGCGCACTAACGTTTTCTATCAAATGACACAGCTGTATTAATTCATCAGCACGTCCTATAGCATTTATATCTTTATTGTCTTGATAGGTTAAGTATGATTTCAGATTTTTGCATTTTGTAGAATCCCATCTAACTATCGGGTAGACTTTTTCTAAATAACGGGTTGATATAGTGTCTTCGGAAATTTGCATTACATGTATTGACATAACATCATCAAGTTTTGCTAAAGAAAAATTGTGCAATGGACAAGTGAATGGTGTAAAATAACACTTCCTCAAATTTTGTCTCAACCGTTTTCGAAATCTCCGAAATTTAGCGCGTCGTTACGGACTTTTCCCAAAAAATATCCATTCAATATTCCCGTGTTTGTCTGATGTACAACTAACTATATCGACCAATAGTATATCCATTGAAGTTTTCAAAACCCCGCCTATATTAACGCTGTCCTTTTCTTATGCATACGTTTCCTTCTAATCTTGTTTGAGTGGTAGAAATCGATATTACTGTCTGCGTTTCAAATTTACTTCATGTGGACAGATACGTGCTTTGCGACTGTCGTTTAACCAATATTCTTTGAAACTTGCTTGCTATCTATAAAAATAAGGGGAACCTGACATTTCGAAAACATGCAGGTGTTCAATTAACCGACGTTTTAACACAACATTTCTAAGAGTTGGCTTTTCAAGGTATTTTATATTCAACGGCTGTTTATGTGCTAGCAAAGCGTCTCACCTTTGTATGATCGATTTTTCATGTTTTCATGCGGATTATACGTAATTACCCGTTCAATTAAACTCCATTAAATTAATAAATAAATTGCATTGGCTTCTAAAATTTATTTTCTTTACGAACCTAACTAAATTTTATTCATTAATTGTAAAATTATGGTAATACGTGTTACTTTAAAATGAACTAAATAAAATAAATTTCGCACGTAAATTCTGGTTATTTCCTCTATACAGGGTGTTTGAAATTGCATTGTTTATAGTTAAATTTAACCTTTTGAAACCACTACATAATCCCCCTATTTCAATTCTAGGAAAAACCCTTACCGGTTTTTCTGAATTTAAATACCTACAATCTAATTTAATCTGACGTGCTATTTCTATACACCTATCTACTCGCCTAACACTACCTATACCTATTTATCCAACCTATCACTACTTATCTACCTATTTCTATCTATTTCTACACCTACCTCTACTTATTTCTATCTATCTACAGCTATCTCTGTTCCTAATTACCTATTCACACCTATCGCTACCTTTTACCTAACTATTTCTATCTATTATTAACTTTTCACTCTCTTATTTCATTGTATTTTCTTCTTTTATTTCACCTTTTAGTCCTTTATTGACTCTTTACGTACCTCTTTTGTACTTTTCCCTTTATCTTCCCTTTTCATATCTTTTAACTATACCTATTATCACTATCTATTCTTATCCTACCTCTACCTACCTAATTCTATACCTACATCTAACTATCTTCCATATTTATTCTATACCTAATTTTATTTTCTATAAATCCTTACTTCTACTTTTCTATATACACCTATTTCTATCTCTTTTGATTTAAATGTTACTCTATTATACACCTATCTCTACTTTTCTATAAACACCTATCCATATTTATTCTATTTCTACTTCTACTTTTCTATATACCTATTTCTATCTCTAACTATTCTACCTCTCCGCTAACATTCACCTATCTCTATTTTTTTGTCATTACTCTGCATTTCTTCTTTATATCTGACTCCTTTCTTGACCCTCCAAGTCTTTCTTCTTACAATCCTAATAATCTTCATCCCTATTTCTCCTTCTTCTATTTCTATACTTATCATCCCTGTTACTTCACATAAAATAAACTTATCCCTATTATCCTGACTCTTAAATATTTCTTCTTCTCCAGTACCTACACTTGCCTGTTTCTCATTTATTATTATTTTCTTTCCTGCGGACAAACCAAACGATACTACCTCAACATCTTTATCTTTTCCCTCTATACAAAACTCTTCATCTCTTCTAGACCCTTCATGTACAATATTCAACTCACAAAAATTTTTCAAATTCAAATTCAAATTACTAAAATTATCTTTGCCCCTTAACTCACTTATGCCTATATTTACTTCTTGTGTGTCACATAATGCTATTTTCATTTCTATCTTTCTTAATTCTGACTCGTTATCCACTATTAACGCTGCGCCTGACGCTACTTCTATTTGTTCAGCTTCTTCTTTCACTATTACTTGTACCTCATCTAACCTTTCCACCTTATATTCGCCTGAGTCGATCTCTCTCACTTCCTCATCATCTCCCTCTATACTATTTATACATATCCCCATGTCACCTTCTGTGACATCATAACTTGCCTTCCAGGGCAATATCCTATCCCCAATCCTAACTATTTTCCTCTCCATATCTATTATAACCCCTAACTTTATCATGCAATCGACCCCTATCATGCCTTTAAACTTTAACCCAGGTACAATTATAAATTCTTGTTCACAGCTTACTGAACCTAACTCTACTTTCAAAATAACCACGCTATTCACAACAGCAAATCCTTTTTTATTCGGCGCAACCAGGTGACTTCTCTTTATTGGCATTATCCTGTCACACACTTTATTTTTAATTTCATCGACGAATTCCTCCGATACCAAACTCGCCTCAGCTCCTGAATCTAATAGTGCTCCTAAATTTTTCTCAAAAATTTTAATTTCAATTATGGGCAAACAAAATTTTTATACAATTTCTGGCTCAATTTCTTCTTCTATTTTCAAAAATTACCTAGGATGTTCATATTTATACACAGTGATGTCTAGTGGTTTGTCCTGCTTTAAAAATCCTGTCCAGGTCTGTTCTCCCTACTCGGTCCCTGTCTTGCTGTTGCTTCCGCGTATGTCCTTGGCGTCTCCACTCGGTTCGTGTTGCTACCTTCCCTGTTTGCATTTGCTGTCCCCCTCATGTACGGTGAACTGTTTTGTCTTGTAGGTCCCGGTCTAGGTGCAGGTCCCCTACCTACACTATTGCTCCTGTAAAAGGTCCGTCGCGGTTCCCAATTCTGTCGCTGATACGTGAAATATTTCCCTCGTCTTGCGTAGTTGTCCCGTCTGTTGTCGAACCTAACCGTGTTTACCTGTCATTCCCTTGGTTCCCGAGGTCGTCCACTGTTTACGTCGTCATACCTCTGTAGGTACTCCAGAAACATCTCCCTGTCCACAATGTTCTGTAATGCTACGTGCTGTCTCACTTCAACCTCAAAATGCCTCGGCAAGTATTTTATGATCTATCGGTCCGTCAGTGGTGGGTTCAGTTGTTTCGCAATGCTATACTTTCGTATAGCATATTGCTCCCTACTTTCTAAAAATTCTTCTTTAAATTTCCCCGTGATCAAATCGTCTCGTACCTGGTCCTGTCTGTGATCACTCCAATAATGTTTCAAAAATATGTCCTCAAAGTCCGTGTAGGTGTCAATTTCTTGTCCTATTAAATTGTACCAAGCTTCAGCATGGTCTTTTAGTAAAGCTTTTACAACATTTAATTTTGCCTGTTTATCGTATAAATTACTTATTAAACCTCTAATATTGTTAATGAATATTTGCGGTTTTACCCTACTATCCCCATAAAATTTCATGTTGCTCTAAGGACACATTACCTGTTACAAACCTTGGACCATCCCCCATTAAAGTCGCTACATTCTGTTTAATCCCGGTCACTTCTCTCTCTACCCGACCTAGCTGATCCTTACACGAGTCCGTTACATCAGTCATTTTAGCATTAATCTCGTCCTCACAGAAAATCCTTACATCTGTCCTTAATTGTCTCATTTCCAGATTTACACCTCTAATATCACGCTCATTTTTATTAACCCTATTTTCAACTTCCTCCATTTTTACAGACAAGCTATTTTTAAAATCGGAAAATTCTTTCGTCGATTTCTCTATTTTATCCCCTAATTCTTGGCTCAATTAGTCAAATTTTCGATTTGATTCCTCCCTACCTAATCTCATTTCCTCTAACATTCTCATCATTAATTCATTTGCAGCTTCTCCTGATTCTGTCCTCTACTGATCCCTACTACCTCCAGCTTCCTCCATTTTTCTTGCTTTATCAAATAAGGCACTATTGTCACTTCCAATTTCCACTCCTTTCTCTGCATACGTTCAAATCACTCCCACACACACTCAAAAATATTCTTAAATTTATACACAACAGACTCTCTCTCTCAGATCGTCAGTTTCCTGGAATAAAATTGTTAAAATTTTATCAGGAATTCGAACCTCACTTTTGAGTCGCCATAAATTGCCGTGTAACTCCGGTAAAAGTCTCGCCAAAGTAAAAAAAAACATTCGAGTCCCAACGTTGGGCCGTCATAAATTGCCGTGGTTCTCTCTTAATCGAGCCTCACGAATTAAGAATACATTCGAAAATTTTTATTTTCCAAAACTCGAAAATAAATTTCACACAATAGAAAAATTTAATAAAAAATTAATCTCTTACCTAGATCCCTCTCTTCATCACCTTAATTCTTCTTTAGTTCCCAGGCTAGCTCAGTTGGGCCTCCTCTTGGATACCTAGATTCACTATTATACTCTGTATCGTTCACGCACACTCTCAATAAAACCACAAAATAATACAACAATCATACAATGTTTATTTACCACTATTTACAAATAAAATTCAAGATTATCCACATTTCAGAGATCAAGTTACACCTCAATAAATCCTATTTTTGTACTGTCTTGGATTTTAATTTAAAATATCAAACACATTGAATATAGCCGGAGTAAATGGGCCCTGAATAATACCTTATTTTCTATCTTTATTTATAATTTATTTTAAATTTGTATACTCTGGAGTATGGTGAGCTCATGATAACCAACTTAATTATAAATAATGTAAGCTTTTGTACTTCGCATACTCTTACAACAAACAAAAAGAACCCATGTACTTGTAACAATAAAAATTTTAAATTCCTGATGGAACGTTAATAAGCTTTATATACAGCTTTAGATTTCTATTTAAATACCATAATAAAGTTAGTTATACGTATTATTTTCAATACGCAAAATAATGCACAATACCTTCAAAATTCACTTTCACACGTCACACAATTTTCATAGTTTTATAGTTTATAACAACAACAGTTTTAAAGCGTTACCTGGAATTTCTTAAAGGTCTCTACTCCGTTGACAATGCGGTAAAGTAGTTTCGCTCTGCTCTGCTGGCCGCCTCTAGCTATTTGTAGAAGAACCCCATCTAGGTTGTTCTGTTTGCTCTGCCTTCGCGGTGCATCCACATCCAAATCCATATTAATTACACTTCTTTCATAATTGCGTACTTTAGTTTAATTTAATTTAAATTTACGTTATTTCACGTCAATTCACGAGCTTGTTTAAGATAATGTTGCACCTGCATTAAATTTTAGACTGGTCACTTATTCGCATATCAAATTATGAGGCCAACACTGTACTATTTAATTTAAAAATATGTATACTTACAAACTCGTATTCTGAAGCGGTGAAAATACTAAGCAATCGAAGTAAATAGAGAGCCGTGCTAATTCTCTTCAAGTATTTATATGATTCCGAATGCCACCTCTAGGCCGCTCTTACCGTGAAAAAGCTAATTTAAAATAACACTTCCTCAAATTTTGTTTCAACCGTTTTCGAAATCTAAGAAATTTAGCGCGTCGTTACGATATTTTCCGAAAAATTAACATTCAATATTCCCGTGTTTCTCTGATGTACAACTAACTATATCGATCAATAGTATATCCATTGCGTCTTCAAAACCCCGCCTATATTAACGCTGTCCCTTCCTTATGTTTCCTTCTGACCTTGTTTGAGTGGTAGAAATCGATATTACTGTCTGCGTTTCAAATTCATTCCATGTGGACAGATACGTGCATTGCGACTGTCGTTTAACCAAAATTCTTTGAAACTTGCTTGCTATCTATAAAAATAAGGGGAACCTGACATTTCGAAAACATGCAGGTGTTCAATTAACCGACGTTTTAACACAACATTTCTAAGAGTTGGTTTTTTAAGGTATTTTATATTCAACGGCTGTTTATGTGTTAGCAAAGCGTCTCACCTTGGTATTATCGATTTTTCATGCTTTTATGCGTATTATACGTAATTACCCGTTCAATTAAACTCCATTAAATTAATAAATAAATTGCATTGGCTTTTTGGAATTTATTTTCTTTACGAACCCAACTAAATTTTATTCATTAATTGTAAAATTATGGTAATACGTGTTACTTTAAAATGAACTAAATAAAATAAATTTCGCACGTAAATTCTGGTTGTTTCCTTTATACAGAGTGTTTGAAATTGCTTTGTTTATAGTTAAATTTAACCTTTTGAAACCACTACATAATGCCCCTATTTCAATTCTAGGAAAAATCCTTCCAGGTTTTTCTGAATTTAAATACCTACACTCTAATTTAATCTTACGTGCTATTTCTATACACCTATCTACTCACCTAACACTACCTATACCTATTTATCCAACCTATCACAACTTATCTACCTATTTCTATCTATTGCTACACCTATCTCTACTTTTTTCTATCTATCTACACCTATCTCTATTCCTAATTACCTATTCACACCTATCGCTACCTTTTACCTAACTATTTCTATCTATTATTAACTTTTCACTCTCTTATTTCATTGTATTTTCTTCTTTTATTTCACCCTTTAGTTTTTTGTTGACTCTTTGCGTACCTTTTTTGTACTTTTCTCTATATCTTCCCATTTCATATCTTTTAACTATACCTATTATCAATATCTATTCTTATCCTTCCTCTACCTACCTAATTCTATACCTATATCTAACTATCTTCTATATTTATCCTATACCTAATTTTATTTTCTATAAACCCTTACTTCTACTTTTCTATATACACCTATTTCTATCCCTTTTGATTTAAATGTTACTCTATTATACACCTATCTCTACTTTTCTATATACACTTATCCATATGCGTGCGTGCGTTCGTGAGTGCGTGCGTGCGTGCGTGCGTACGTGCTTGAATGCGTGCGTGTGTGTGAGCGTGCTGTGCGCGTGTTTGTATTACGTCTATGTTATATATATATATATATATATATACACATATACATATATATACACATATTACATATATATATATATATATATATACATATACATATATATGTATACACACACACATAGACGTAATGCAAACATGCGCACAGCACGCTCACACACACGCACTCACGCACGCACTCACGCACGTACGCACGCACGCACGCACTCACGAATGCACGCACGCACGCACCCATGCACACACGCACCCACACCCACACACACACACACAGGGTTTTCTACGAAGTATTGTGTCTAATTAACTTGATTCGAAAAACTTTTTAAAATATTATCTAAGGTTTAATAGCAAAGATATTTAGGAATAATTATGCAAGTAGAATAAATGAAAATTATTATGCAAGTATTTGGAAGTTCCAAATTTGTACATTATGTAAGCATTACGGCGAATATTGTAAAACGAAGATATGAAAAAAAAAGGTTACTTACATATAATACAAAACACTAGAACAATTATTTGCAAATACAAACACCACGTTATTCCTCAACAATATAGTGCTAATATAGTCTACCAAGTTTATGGTAAGGTACGTCGATGCTTATGTATTGTACGGACGGGATGTTGGTTACAGACCAGGATAATAGGTCTTCACGACTTTAACATTACATCACTTTAATCTAAATCACAGTTTCAATTTTGACCTGAATAATATATACAGTTCAGATTTTACGATAAGTCAAATAACAGTAAACGAGTGTATTAGAAATGATAAATTTGAACCACCTAATTCTGTGGATATGTTGTGAGTTGAAATGACGTCAGAAAGAAAATAATGTTAAAACACAAATTGAGAATACCATCTAATTTCAGTGACTCAAGTAAGCAAACTGTATTCTTTTGTATCATTGCTACTTGAGTCCTAAAATCAACTCAAATGTTAACTTATTATTATATTCAAGTTTCTCGTATTTCATACAAATCATTTTTTTAGTTTTTATGTTATATTTGTTCACTGTAGTACATCATTAGATTGAGAAAGAATTTCTTTCTATATAAACTTCCACTATTTAAAAAACATAACTTTACTTATTTACTCGAAGATGACCAAAGCCATTTAAACACAATTAAGATCGTCTTATTCTACTTTTTAAATAGCGTAAGAAGTATCTATTTTCTACTATGTCTATCACAATAATGCCACACAGCAAAACGGAAAAATTAAAAATTTTGTTGAATTGGTATAAAACTTTTGTTACATCCTGTAGGTTAATTATATTTTCATGGTTGAACTCGGCATTAGAAACGGCAAAATTTTTCTTTTTTAAGCAAGAAGTGTATTATAAACTAATTTTTATACGAACCTCTTTTTCATACTAAGAAGGACAAATAGAATGTTGCCCTAAATCATCTAGCATCGATACACGATAGCGTGACAACAGAAAACAAGGAAATTATAATTTCAATAGCTAATTAGTCGCTGTCCAGTTTAAAGGAAACTGCTTCCATTCCATAAGTACCATTTAGCATATGAAGTCTTTCAGAACATGATGCTTTGTAAAAATAAAGTTCACAAAATGTAAGAAGTTTATATAATGTATAAAATTGCACTACCAAAAATGAAATTAGGAGCGGCACTCAACCGAAGGGAAACTCCAACATAAGGTAACTGAGCCCCGGTCGGCGAGGGACTGGTATTTATAGACTCCTAATGCAACGCCGCATAGAAATGTTGCCAGACAACTTGCACACTGTAAAATCAATACAGCTGTATTCTCGGAAACCCGCCAGGACCAAACTTTATTTTCGCCCACTCTATCTTTTATATAAAGCTACGACGTACTTGTATATTTAGTTTAATCTTGACTTTTAAGTTGTATAACAAATATAAAGCAATTGATAAGGTTATAAATTACCGCTCTTGTAAACAATTAGTATCTACTCAGGTGCAAACAGAAGTTTGAATAGAGTAATATAAGATTGACTTTTTAAATAAATCTCTGTTTGTGAAGGCAAATAATTGGCCACATCCTACACCACCCGGTCTGCAGATGTTTTTCAGTGGGAACAACGCCCCTTTGTGACAAGCGCAGTCAGCTCAAATCCCGGGAATTATTGATTAGTGGAACGTAACCACGCCCGTGCTGGGTACCTATAAAGGGCGCGGGACAAGTGATAATGAGGGCGCCTTAGAAATTACTCCATACATATTATTCTGGCTCTTAAAAACTAGAAGAAAGTTGGCAAGTTTATTTTTACAAACCTCAGTTTTATTAAGTAAACTTATTGCAGTATTTGAGAATAAAGAATTGAAAAAAATTTTTCGTGTTTATTAAATACGTCTTGTTGAAAAAACTTTATTCTTTACAACCTTAGGCTACACAAGTTACTTGTTCTTTACATCTAACATAAACATATTATTGAAATTCTCAGTCAATTGGTTCGCAGAATCTACAAAAGCAGCAAACGCCTCATTTCTGAGCTTGTTTCGCACAGTTTTGATATTACAAAATCTGATTCTATTGAATTTAGAATGTCCTTTTAAGTGTGCATTAAAGGAAAGGTTTCAAGTGTTTCGTTTGTCATTGATGACCGCAGTATACTTTTAATAAGCTTCAACTTTGAAAACACTTTCTCGCAGCTGGCCTGCGTCATTAGGATTGTTAATAAATACTTGTAAACCTTATAAAGTTCAGTGTACTGTAGGTTGTATATGTTAAACTCTACTATGACTTTAAAAGCACATTTAATACAAGATTTGCACTGATTATTTCAACTACAAGGCACAAATTTGTCTTCTGCAATATCATAGTCTTCGTCCACATTTTCATCTGATACGTTTCCAACCTCTTCAATCACATCACTTTTGTAATCTGCATCCAATGATTTTTGACAGATGCTTGGCCAAACATTCGTGAATGAAATAAACTCTTGTTAAAGTTTATCTCTGTTAACTGTAGCATTTAGTTCGCACACCTTCTGCAGCGCATTCACTGGGAATTCGCCGTGTTGATACGGATCAAATCATTTTGGATTAAACAAAGCCATATCCAAATACAGATTTTTGTGTTTGATAAATCTGTTTTCAATCGTCTTGGAAACTTTATCAATAATGCAATTGAATATTTCAACTCTGAATACATCTTCAGAGAAACGCTGAACTTTTTCGTCGGCACATATTTCTCCTGACATCTTTTTGATTGTTCTTTGCCGTTTTTTTTTTTAAATTCAGTAAGAATAAATATATCGCTAAATGCATCTCTGTCTGAGGAATGTTCGATTTTGTTTGTAAATTTTAACATAAAAGTCTGTGCTGCATGCACAGTTTTATCAAACTTGCTTCTAAGAGCATTGAGTCTTGAAACACCTGATTCGACTAATCTCCATGCCTAAGCATAGTCCAATTTCGTGTTTGTAATTAATCAGACAATGGTGTTGTTATCTTGAAAACCTGAAGGAAATTCATGGCCGTCACCACAGTTTCAAAACTAACAAACTTCTTAAGAAGGGTTGCAGCATCGTTCCTCACTTTGCCAGCTATTCTTTGCAATGCCAGTGTCAGTTCAAAAAGATGTACTCGACTGGTTGAGACTGGGGTTTCTTTGACGTCCAGGCATCAATTTTTCCAAAAATCTTAGTACAGGCATCACTTCGGCTTTGCCAACGTGTAGTACCAATAGCTGCTAGCTTAAAAACTGGATTTTTTCCATGTATTTTTGTTGCCTCTTTAGTGATTCCTTCAAGAATACATGTGTTTCTTGAAGCAGTCTGAAAAAGGAAATAATGATAGGAAGAACCTGTGCAGTATCAAAGAGTACAAGATTCAGTACATGGGCATAGCACCATGTATGAATGTGATTTAGTATGATAACTGATAACTTGGCAATAAGTCCATTGCAGGGCCTACTCAAGTAGAAGCTCCGTCAAAGGCATCTGACACACAGTCTTCGATAGGTATTTCTACATCTTCCAGGGTTTGTCTTAGGGATTCCAAAAAGCCCGTCTGCTGTTGTAGTGGTGAGAGTTTCTAGTTAGCGCTTGAAGTAAGCGGACGTGTTTTGCATAGCTCCTGAATACAAGGCTACACGTAAGTTTTTATGTAGGATATCTTATTATATTTTAAGCGCTTATATTTAGTGTATTATACTTTTATTGTTCTGTCTCGTTAATTTTAATACATAGGGCAGTGAATATAACCAAAACAAAAATTGAATCCCAATAAATAATAAATAAATCGCGTTTTAACTTAAAATTTAACTAAAATCCGCGTTTTAAAACAAACCAACTTAAATTTTGGGATAATAAAACAAAAATCTATTAAATAAATAACCAAAAATAAATTCAAAATAATTTAAAAAGGCGTTTTAATAAATTTATGAAAAAAACTGAGTAAAACGGGCTAACACAAGGTAAAACCAGCAAATAAATTTGGGAAAATTATATAACGTGCGTATAATCAAATAACAATTTAAAAACCAAAATCTAGGCCCTTTTTGAATCAAACAAATAACTGAAAATTGTAAATTCTAAAATAATTTGGATATAAATATTCCATTTTTTAAGTACACGTGTACTTTAAGAAACCTTAAAGTGGATATTTGGGTATAATTAATGGTGTAACATTTGAAGGACGAGTAAACACCGAGTAAACAAGCGGTAGGTGCTTCCGGTGCCGCATTCCAATAACGCGTGTTTTAATTACTTCGTTTCTAAATTTAAAGTCCGGTATTTTATAAATTTGTTTTTGAGGTAATTAGCTAGTTTGAATTTTAAATAAATAAATACAGTTTTGTTATAGTAGATTTTTAATTGGGTATATTTATTAGGCTTGCTATCTTATTTTGTCTTCCTTGTTATTTTGACGTTAGTGTTTATTTTATTTCTAATAAATTTAAAATTTCATTTTTTGGATTTTAAAAATTTGAATAAATAAATAAATACAGAGAAGTTTAAGGATCATTTGAAATCTCGGTCTTTTATTGGAGCAGCGTTTTTGTTCTGTACTTGCTGTTGTTCTGCTGTTTAGCTATACATCTTAGCTTCGAGTTTATTTAGCGTCGTCAGGGCATTTTGACCTGGGATTTGTTTGTCTTTGTTGTTTTGTTATCTGATTTTTTAGCATGGTGGTCCATTGAGATGAGGAGCCGTTGCCGAAGAAAAAGAGGAGTGGTTGGTCGAAGTCGGTCAGGGGAGAGCAGTCGGAGGCTTGGTCGGTGGAGAAGGTCGGAGAGAAGGAGCTCGTGGCTGTGGAAGAGAAGTTGGTGTTGCAGTCCGACGGGGAGGTAGTCGCGTCGCAGAGGGAGCCTGGGTTTGCGGTGGTGGAGTCGGAGGTGTCGGCCCACTTTGTGTATGGAGTCGAGCCTGAGTCGTCCGCAACGTCGAGAGGACAGCGGCGTGGGTCGACTGGCAGCAACAAAAGCATTGCTGCTAGCGACCTAGACGAGCTGGATATCTTGATGTTCCGTGCGAGGAGGGCGCACGGCTTTATACATAAGCGGGTTCCTGCTACTTCGGTGACCATCACCGTACACGACGGGAAGGTAATTCGCAGCGCCGCGGACGAGTTCCGAGACGTTACGAATCAGCTATTAGGGATGGTTAAGGGTCTCAGGATGGTGCGTGGTGAAGTAAAGGAGGCCGTAGAGAAGGTAGCAGTGGCAGCGACGCGCACTGAGCAGGTCGTGGTAGGGCAGGGGGGGACCAAGAGGTGTGATGTCCTATGCTGGAGCAGTGGTTAGGAAGGCAGCGTCAACGGTCGCAGTTCGTGTCGACGCCAACCCAGGAGTGAAGGACGACGTCATGGTGACGTTGAAGAGGAAGGTTGACCCGGTCAGGGATGGTTTTGTTGTTGTCAGACGCGTAGGGGTGGCGTTGTTATCGAGTGTGCTGACAAGGAGGATGCCAGGCGTTTGCAATCGACGGTAAGTGGGGCTTGTCAGGGTCTTACAGCTAAGACCATCGAAAAGAGGAGGCCGCGCATCGTGCTCCCTGGGGTAGAGAAGGAGATGAAGCAAAAAGAGCTCCTGCAGAAGTTGATTGCTCAGAACCCCCGCTTCAGAGGGATTAGGTTTCAAAAGGAGGTAAAAGAGAAGTTCCGGTTCGGTGGCAGGGGACCCGGAGATCCGTTGGTCAGCGTCGTTTTTGAGGTTTTGCCGGCGGCTAAGAGGTGTTTTCTGTCAAAGACAGTTTGTTTGTGTTGGCGTAGATTTTGGGCTCGGTATCATTTCTCAATGATCCGGTGCTTCCGTTGCTACGAGTTCGACCACAGGTCCATTGAGTGTAAGGAGCGGGTGCAGTTTTGCGGTAACTGCGCCGAAGTGGGGCATGAGTTCAAGAGCTGTAGGTGGGAGGTTACTTGTTGTGTTGTCTGTGCGAGGTCGAACGATAGGGTTGGTCGCGACAGGGTCGACACTCGTCATGATGCGAAGTCCAACCAGTGCCCCACGATGCAGCGGTTGAAGGCAGTCATTACCAGGAACATCGACTATGGATCCTAGGCCATTAGATAATGTTTTGAGGAGTTCGAAAATCAAATGCGCACAGATTAATTTAGGCAAGGGTAAAGGGGCCACCAATAATTTCGTCAAAATAATAAAGGAAAATGAAATCGACATCGGGATCATGCAGGAACCGCATCTGTATGGCCACAAAATAACACGTTTTGGAAGGCGGGTTACCGTCTTAAACGCAAATAGCGAACGACCGCGCAGCGGAATAACAATAAATAAAGGGACGTGCGCCGGGATAATATTAAACAATTTGTCCAACGAGTTTATAACCACCGCGGAAATAAAAACAGGGACAAACACGTTCTACGTGATAAGCGCGTACCTTCCACCAGTCGACTCCCGTCGGGAAAATCCTCAAACCGATGACTTAATAAATCACATCAAAGGCATTTTTCGCCAAATTGGAAGGAATAAAAAACTAATAATCTTTTGTTGCTAAGTCACCGTTATGGGGTAGCCCTATAGAAGACGATAGGGGATCGCAGGTTGCTGATCTTTTAACGGAATGGGATCTTAGTGTGATAAACACTAATGGTTCACCTACGTTTGAGGGGAATAGAGGCAGCAGTTTTATTAATATTACTGCAGCCTCGCACGAGATGTTAGAAATCATTTGTGATTGGAAATTAATGTCGGATGAGGAAGCACTCTCCGACCATAAATTACTAACATGGAATGTTAAAATCAAAACAAGCACAAACGAGCAGCTAACTATATTTCCGCGGTTCTGTAATAAAAAAGCAAATTGGGAGCGGTTTAAACAAAAATTTGGCGAAAGTATCCCTGCGTTCGAAAACGAGCTATTTAACTGCCGAGAGGCAGACGAAATAGAAACACTTGCGGAATATTTAAACCGCGTCGTGGTAGACGCATCGTCGTACTCCATGTCGCGAAAAACACATTTAAAGACAGCGTACACTGGTGGACCCGGGAAGTAACCACCAAGCGGGCAGAAACGCGTAACCTAAGGCACCGCTATCAACGCGCATCGCGAAATATAAGAGAACAATGGAGAGTATAATACAATCAAAGTAACCGCGAATATATGATATTAATTGAAGAAACGCGAACAAATAAATTCAACGAATTCTGCATGCGAAACTCGCAGAAAGAACCTTGAGGAACTGCATACCGCGTAATAAGTGGGAAACAACAGAAAATCGCGCTCGGTAACATATGAAAAACAAATGGCGAATATACGGAAGGTTTTAAAACCACTGCGGAGTATTTATTAGGAAAATTCTTCCCTTCGGATAATCCCGAGGAAGATGAGGGGTCGCACGATTTAGTACGACGGGAAGCTACAGAGACGCAAGAAACAGGTGTCGATAAAGCAATCCTAGTTCAGGAGGTCGTCAGGGCTCATAGGAGAATGAACTCTAAGAAGGCACCGGAGCATGACGGAACGCAGCTCTGAAGGCGTGCCTGTTAGCCCCGTGTGTCTTTGTCAGGTTGTTTAATCTTTGTTTAGAGAGGGGCGTCTTTCCGTGTTGCTGAGAAGTCCAGAACGTGAAAATCATACCTTAACCTAAAAAGGCGGATGCGTCAGACCCGGGCAGCAATCGTTTAATTAGTTTGCTACCGGTGTTGGAGAAAGTTTTGGATCGCGTTATGACTACAAGAGTTGAGCACTTAATGAGTGACAGAGGCGGTTTTAATAACCGACAGTTTGGTTTTATGGAGTGAAGTCGACTATCGACGCATAAGAGTTTGTTGTCGGGGAAATTAAGCAGGCGAGAGGCGCTAAAGAGTACTGTGTTGTTGTTGCTTTGGACATTTCAGGAGCATTTGATGCTGCCTGGTGGCAATTGATTGTTTGCGAGTTTGGAAAATAGTAATATCACTTGAGTTAAAATTAACTGTTTTATTTTGGGCAAGTGCGTTCGAAATAGGGAAACTAAACTACAATTCATAAATCTGCTCTATTAAAAAGGATAAGACTACTAGCTTTGACTTAAATATAAATTACTTGAATAGCGTTTTCAGGAAGTTTGGTCTTTAAATCTCCTTTTAACGTTTACATTCATATTTCTGATATTAATAATAACCTTTTTCTCTTTACAATACAAGGTAGCTAGGGTGCATCTCTTGTGTTCTTTATTTGTTCTAACAAAGCTGTATTTTTTCAATTCTGCGTTTTCGCAGTTAATGCGGTGTTTTCGCCTGAGGGTTTCCAAGCTCTTTCTTAGGATACCCCTTACCTTCATTAAGCCCAGGACTTGGTGGCACCCCCCCCCGCACCCATTAATTTTTTTTGTATTTATGCGTCAGTTCCAAATAGTTGTTTTAAAACCCAAGGAATAGACCCCTAGCTTAGTCGGAAGACTGTCGATTTCTCTTTCTTTGTCATAGAGACTTCGGATTTATTTACACGCACAGCATAGAGAGAAAATTAATTAGGTAACACTGGTGTCTAACGTTCATCTCTATCGAGTGTAATTGAAAATACTTACAAAATCATACTTGCTGAGCAGTAATAAAATTTCTAAAACATTAGCATGATTAATTGTATTGTTATCTAAAGTGTGTGCTTGCTCTATTGATGCTCGGAAAGAGAGACCTTGCTTTCTGATAACCTTCAAAACATCAACAACAGTGTCCACAACATGTTTTCTTTCCCTTACCTTTTCTTTCCTTTTTGATTTTGACTTTCAAAAAGTAATTCATAAGTAGATTTCTTCCGTTATGCTGCAATAAATAAATGTACCGATGCCATGCGAGCCTTGGAAGTTTCATGGTGGTCTATTCTAGTACAGATTTGTTACTATTCATCAAATCCTGAGCAAAAAGTAGAATTTCCATTACTGTGGACCAAACATAAAAACCATACAACTTTTTGACAACTTTGTTGCATGATACCCATTGTCTGTTGAATGACTGACTATCAGTTTGTTCAGCAAAAAAAATACAGACTTTTTTCCAGTAAATAGCAATTCTTTTTCAACTTGGTAAGGATGAAATGAAAAAAATCTGATAAATCGTTTTCAGTTGGCTTCTTAAAATAACCCCTTTCCTCTTCTGAGAAGACATCTACTTTCATAGCTTGTTCATCTAATAAAAATGAAGTTGAGGGTAGTCGCAGCAACGGGCGTAATACTGGTAATAATGGCGGCAGCGGCGGCAGTGTAGATTTCTGCTCGTGGGACGCTTCCAATGTTCGCATCGGATCAGTTATCCATAGACCTTCAGTTTTGGACTCATGATCAATAATTGTTGAAGTGTCAGAAACGTTGGCTTGAGGATTTTCTGTTTCACAAGCATCAAATGTATAAACTACGTCCACTACTGTTTTTACCAAATCTAGTTTTTGTTCGGCACTAGCACTACTCCCATTTTCAAGACTATTACTGCTGTGGTTTTACACAGTAAGTCGTTATTTTGGAACAAGTTTTTGACGATTCTTGCAACCCCTTGACTCTTTTGTCTCTTCTAAACTCATAACCACTTTTCTTTCTCTTTTTACAATCTACTTTCTATGCAACTCTGGAAGGGCAACACAAAAAACAATAATTTTCAAACGTAGTGCAGAGATACAGCTCACCCAACCTCACTGTGCGCTACAGTTGTATCAGCTTTTTGAAATCAATTTTGAAGACATTACGTGTAAAATCTATCTTAGCTGTGTTAATTTAAGCATTTTTGTTTTTATGTGCTTTTTTATCAGAAACCATAAAACAAATCCAAAATTTTGCATGTGGTGATGATACCAATCTAATTAAGACTATAAAACGGGCTTTTAGGAAAATTTAATTTAGTTAATTTTTTTATGTAAATAATAATGTTTTCCCCATATTTTTCCCATGGTTATATTTTGCTTTCAAAACTATATGACAAAATCAAGAAATCATCATTCTCATTCACAAAGTTAAAGTTCATATATTTTAAACGATGTGGTAAGAATTTCATGTCAGCATGACCATTATGATGAATAAGGCAAGTCTACCTAAAGTTAAATAACACAACTTTCAGCAAATTGCAATAAAAATGTTGGTCTATTACCATTAGTATTTATTTATAGGTGTTGTTGCTGATGAATGATATAAATACTGTTTTCAGCATGTTTCTCCCCAAATTTGTCTAATTTTGTACATTCCGAATCCAACAAAAAGAAATTGTATTAATATACGCATTAAAATTAAAAAAAAAATCATTATGCTAGTCGAAATTTAAAAAAGAATGATTTAAAAAATCCCCTTTAATGATGGAATATTCTATATTGTAATAATTAATTTGCTACAGTTATTGCTATTAAAAGAAATGCGCATGGCGAAATTGAGTGAGTTGCTATTTAAATCACTAGTATCACTATATAAAGAATAGACCGTAATCAGAAGTCCAAGTTGGTCAGTTGGTGTAGTACCTAGTTATTACTTATGGCGTCTAGAGTCATAATTATTTCTTGCCGCACTATTTTCTACCAACTGTGCACCAAACATGTTACCTTTACCTACCTAGACTTTCATAGAATAAAATGTTTTGAAAATTTCAAGTGAGCATGGCATGTTTAGATACCATGGGGATTATTGATAGTTTGTGTATATCAAATATTATAAACTAGCCAAATATAGCAATCAAAAAGATATGTAGCAATGACATCTATTTACATTTACATATCACATCTCCGGAAGAACAATGACGCAAGTGCAAATTTAAAAATTTTTTAATCGAATTCGTCAAAAGCCTTTAAACTCTTCCTTATTTTCAGTAGAACAACGACGTAAATATCGGACTCTCAGATTCCGCTAGATGGAAGTTGCGTCATTATTCTATTTGCTACTTTTTCCACCAGAGTTCGAATGAACTACGACGTAACGGTCAGTTATGTTTTGAATTCCGATTATAAAACACGTTTCACAGCGCTAGAACGACGTAAGTGATATTCCTTACCACTTTTAAAAATTTTCCTGATACTTCTAGCATTGGCGCAACCAGGATTTTATTGTGGGGGGGGGGACAATACAAAAGTAAATAACTGTACACCTTAAGTTGGCTATAGTCAGTTTTAAAGAACAATGACTGACTACACAATCATGGTTAGAGGTCAACTAACAACAACTGCTTTCTGCAATCGCAAATGTGAAGGTAAAAAACAAATAAGTGTCTGGAAATTAGTTGTTTGTGGAATTATTGGTAATAAAAGTGTATTAAAATCATTTTAAATGTAGTTGTAGTGTTCTCTTTAATGTTTCAATTGTCCTTTTAATGTGCTTACTAACTAGTTATATACAATAATTCCGTTCATGTTAGTAGTGCCGTAATGTAGTCAAACCAATGTTAGATTTTTATACATCATCTTTTTTAGAATCCCGATGAAGAAATAAACTTATTTCAAAAGCTTGATTAAGAACAAAGAGTGCTTTTTTATGTGACCGCTATAACTGTTAACAAATCCTATTACATATATACAAAGACAAGTTATTTGCAGTCCGCAATAAGAAAATTGTATATAAAGTAAGATGTATCTGTAAACAAACTCTTATGAAAATAATAAGAGCCATTGACAAATACAAATCGGGCTGGTAGTTATATAGCCATTAACAAAACATTAGCTTTATTACTTCACAGGGGAGGAAATATCCACTGACCAATGGTTTTGGCTTGTTAGCCTCATCAGAGTGGAATAGTTCCCAAGAACCCTATGAAGTAATCGAAGCTATTATAATGATATAATTTCGAAACAATCACTGTACTATGAGCAAAAGTAAATAAAACCGTCATCAAGTGATACAACACCAACGCTACTAAAGTGTGGAAGTACAGAATTGAACCGAAACTACGTAATAAATTTTATAAATGACTATCAAAGTACGTCTGGCCTTTGAGATTTGCGGAATGTTACAGCAAAATTTATTTGCAAACCCGGGTGTCGCTACGAGAAGGTTTGTTACGTTTGCAAATAAATTTTGCTGTAACATTCCGCAAATCTCAAAAGCCAGACGTACTTTTATAGTCATTTATAAAATTTATTATGTAGTTTGGTTCAATTCTGTACCTCCACACTTTAGTAGTGTTGGTGTTGTATCACTTGATGGTGGTTTTATTTACTTTTGCCATAGTACAATGATTGTTTCGAAATTATATCATTATAATAGCTTCGATTACTTCATAGGATTCTTGGGAACTATTCCACTCTGATGTTGGTTACCAAGCCGAACCATTGGTCGGTGGATGCTTCCTCCCCTGTGAAGTAATAAAGCTAATGTTTTGTTAATGGCTGTATAACTACCAGCCCGATTTGTATTTGTCAATGGCTCTTATTATTTTCATAAGAGTTTGTTTACAGATACATCTTACTTTATATATATATATATATATATATATATATATATATATATAAATTAACTTAACACACTTCCTAATAGCAAACTCATTAAGATCAAAAGGTTTTATGTAATTTTGGGTATGTATAACAATTTTAAAAACTTTTTTGTAATAACTATGTAATATTGTAAGTGCTTAATGATTATGGTAGTTTGTACCGCAACGCGTATAGCAATTATGTAATATATTCATATACGAAAAGCTGTAGTTTTGGTTTTTTTGTCAAGTTATTTGATGACCAAATTCCAGGAATAAGAAGAATATATATATATATATATATATATATATATATACATTTATTGTTTTTTGCATTATGTATATCGCTACAAATTAAAATCAAGTCGACGAGGGCCACGATTCTGAAGTTCTTGAATCACTTCGTCAACCGGATATGCCAATTTCTCGATGTATATTTAAATGTGCTAAACCACTTAACCTGTTTTCCTTCATAGTATTTCTTAAATATGTTTTCGTTCGCTTTAATGTTGAAAATGATCGTTCAAGTGTACTAGTCAAAACAGGAAGCACGCAAAACATTTTGAGCAATTTATGTATGTTTGGATAATAGTGTTCATTGTAAATGTTTAAGCAGTCTATGGCATTTCTCTATTCATTTGGTTGTTTACTCAAATCTTCTTGTCACATTTCAAATTCAGGTTTAAGCACTGCTTCGTTGTTGCATTCCAGATCGTTTTTACACAATGATGCTAAGCTAATGAAATCGCCTGTTCGTACAGATATATTTTGTTGAGATGATATGCTCAAAAGGCTGGAAAAATTAACGAGTACTGTTTTGTGTTTTTGAAATCTATCAGACATTTTATTCAAAAAGAGTCTACCCAGAGTAAAAATATATATCTTCTGTAATATTCCTCTTCATTATTAAAACAAATGTTGCAACTTCTTGTTTGTGTTAATGTTATTCTTGTAAAACCTAACAATTTGCTCATTTCCGAAACTTTCTGGTATAAGAATTTAAATGTTGTTTTGGCGTTATCCCTTATTTTTTTGTATAGAAGTAATTACAACTTGAGCCTGGTCGATAGTCGTGTGAAGTTCTGTCTGCACGCTGAAGACCCTTACTTAAGTTAAGTGTGTAACCGAATTAACACTCCGCACACAGTAATGCTATTACAAATTCGGATTGCTTAATTGAATTTATTAAAATGAATGCGTCAGATGAAGCATCTTTATCATCCTAAGAAGTATGAATTTTTTCGAAGGCAATTAACAATAAACAAAAGGAATTCAATCACAATCAAAATTGAATCGTGCCGTTGTACCCATCGAATTGGACATAGTTGTTTTAATTTTTGAGCTTTGGTCGCATTTTTAGAATCAGAAATATGTCTTTGCAGCACTAGTTGTCTTTTTGAATAGTTAAAAAAATTGTAAATCTTTCCAACTATTGCAAAAGAATTTCTAATAGAAAAAAAACGGACACGGAATCCGAAATGACTAGATTGGAGTTGTGTGATCCGCGATGAACGTAAACAGCTGTTGGATACTTTTCTAAAATTCTGGCTTGAATTTCTTTAAATTTGCCGCTCGTAGAAGCTGCTCTGTCATAACCTTGCGCTCTTAAATAATTAACCTCTATGAGACAGTCTTGAAGGCTAGTAATGATAGTTTCAGTAAGATGAGCACCAGTTGTATTTTCTACCGGAAGAAATTTAAGAAAGTTTTCGCAAATTTTGTATTCTTTTACATCTTTTTTTACATACCTAACACAAAGTGTAAATTGCTCTATATTAGAAATATCACTACTTTTGTCGGCCTGTATAGAAACACATTTAGCAGCATTTACTTCTTTGAATATTTTTCACATGATTATTGATCCGCACGAATCACTAATTTCGTTTTGTACTTTTCAGCTTATGTACGTGGCATTTCCTCCACTTCCAGTTAAATGTTTTTTCAAATATTGATCGCCAGCATCAATGCGACATCGTAATAGTGTTCGAAAATTTCCCTCATTTTCGACAATCTTCATTTACATCAAAAATGCTCGAATCTCGATGACCTCGTAAGAATAGTCCTTGACGTCCAAAAAAAAATTATGGTTTTTATGATAGAACATATTTTGAATCGATTCTCAGCCGCTTGCACGTTTGAAGCTTTAACAAGCATTCTATCAATACGTGTACTCTCGCTCGCCATAATTTCAACAAAAGTTTTTGAACAAAGCACTGCTGCTCTGTCGTATTCAAAAACTTCGTGACTATCAAAACGCTCCGCTTTCCTCCACTGTTTAAAAGCTGTGTTAACTAGTTCACCAGTTGCTTGTGATGCACCATATGTAGTACCTTCGGGTGGAGCATTGGGGGCGTGGCCGCAAGCATAGCGGCCCTTAATTAAATTATAATGCTTGTGATGCACTCATTCCAACTTAGTGATATGCAAACAGAACACAAAGTTTGCAATACACGCCGTCTTCAATTTGAGAATAAACCAACCATTTGTATCTATTAAGGCATGAGTAATTAAATTTTCTGCTTTGTTTACCAATTTGAACGACGGGAAATTTATAGTTTTCTTCGGGAATCCACACATTTGTCAAAACTTAATATTTTTCTTTGTCCTTTAAAATTTGTCCTTTAAAATTAAAAATATCCATACTAGAGCAAGATACCGGAGTAGATGCCTTGAACACTAACTGTGGCGTAGCATAAGATGACGTAGAAGCTACTGGTAAAAGTTTTTCAATAACTCTTCAATACCGCTATTAAAGTCAGATGCGCACTTTAAATCAGTCGCCTTTTTCTTAGAAGTAGAGGCTGTGCTAAAAAAATCTTGAATAGTTCTTTT
Source organism: Platerodrilus igneus (assembly GCA_036346225.1). NCBI lineage: Eukaryota > Metazoa > Arthropoda > Insecta > Coleoptera > Lycidae > Platerodrilus > Platerodrilus igneus. Next base: position 90,396 of record JARFIW010001752.1, read on the forward strand.
CTTACCAAGAGGTGTAGTTTAGCTCATTTTGAAATGTTTATAAAATGCACTAGGTTAAAATAAAACTGATCCCGTCAACTTAATCAAACTTCTTTGAAAATAACTCCGAAAAATGTCTTATTTAAATACTGCCACTTATTGTTTAATTATAACTCTTTCTCAACAACTAAATCTCTATATTAATTCAATTAAATTTTTAATTCAACGCAAACACACGCAAAGCAGTTGAGTTGACGAATGGTGTAACACTTTCCTATTACCGAGACCGAGACCACAATTAAATCTAGTGCGAGCGCCACAGGGAACCCGGAAGCTGGTGGGGTAGTATTTTCTGTTCTGCAAGTTTGTGGGTGATAAGAAAAGGATAACGGGACGGCCACCGAGCTATGAACGTTCGGATAAATTGCTTGGTGGTGTGACATGTGACCTATGTAGCAGGTAAATATAACAGTCTCATAAAATATAACTACCAGAAGCGACACTCCGAGTAACTTTTGAGAGAACATCGACTCCATCTTTGATTGTTGTATTTTGGAACAAAGTTTGAATTTAAACTTATGTGATACTGATACTCTATTTAATAATATTCAGCAACTTTTAATGTGAACCAAATGCAAGAACTTTAAGAATCAATACATGCAAAGTGAAGTAGTGTTAAGGTCATCTTTACAAGTTTAAATTCAAAATTTTGGGGCAAGATAACTATTTAAAATATGATGCATCCTCCCAAGTTTACCTAGTTTTGAACATGATGTTCAAAGTCATCGGCCGAGGGTGTCGTTTTTGGTTTGGTTGTTTTATTAAGTGTTACGTTAGAGTGGATAGGTGATCACTTCAACGTATAGCGGTATCTCAAGTTTGCACTTTTGTGTTTTACCACCTTGTAGAGGTCGCTCCTATAGCTAGTGCAGCGAAGGTTTTAATTTTATAAATTTAGTATCATTCTATCTTGTGTAGTTTTTTCAGTACGCATAAAAGGTATTCTATAAGTACAAATACCAAGTACTCATATAGAAAATAATACATGCAAATATATTTGCTTTTAGCACTAAATATAATATGTATTATTAATAGTTGAAAGCTCTCGCTTAAAAGACTAATGACTCTGAATTAATAGAACTATTAAATTTAGTGTTAACACAAAATTATATAATGCAGGAGTTGGTAAAGTTGAAATTCAATTTAATCGGAATTGCAATATGGCGCCGCTGGTCAGTGACGTCTTTTCAAAATACGGTTTCACAATTAAAGTGATGCTTTTTAAAAAAAAATACTTGACTCTGGGGGCTCTAGCCCCCCCCCCCCCCCCTTTAGTGCAACAAACGACGCAAATGTAGATAGTGTCATAGTTGAAGTGTAATTTAAAGGATTTTTGTTCGACTATCAGCGAAACAACAACGTAAATGTTGATTATGTCAATGTTGACCTATAAATTCTATTTCTTAGAGTCAATGTTCCCTCGCTTGTTTTACATTGTCTATATTTATGACTATGTGCAATAAAATATTTTCGCTTTATTATAATTTCTTCAGGACATACCTACAATAATGGCTACCCGAAGTGAAAAGCTTGTAAAAATGATCTTTGAAAAATTACATTGTACGAAAAAACCTGTAAATGTTAATGTTGTAGTGGAGTAGTAGAAAATTTTTAAATTTAAGTGCCTACAGATAGCGCTATTAATAATAATATTATTAATATGAATTCTGATGTATTACACAATTCTACGAACGATGGTGTTACGCTATAATTGATAGATAATTCCAACATTACAACCAAATCTATAGACAATACTACTACTATTGTAGCGAGCTCTGAAGTAGCATCTAATTCTTCACAGTTACTTTTGAATGCTTCATTAGTTCAGTCGATAGAGCAATGCCGTAGATCGCATTCGATAGGGTTAATAATACGTAGAAAAGTATTTTACGCAATTTAACTAAACATCTTTGAACTTTTTAGAAGTTTTAAGCGATTTGAGTGACATCGTATTGCAGCCGAGTTCATTGCCTATTAGTATGGAGATGATGTCTGTTAATAAAATAATTCGTATACTGCTACAAAAACTGGAGAAATGAAACTAAATTTTCGGCGAATTTCAAATGTAAAATACAGTGAAGTAATTAAATCGTAAGGTGAATTTGTTTTTGAGGAAGAGGGCAGTGTGTATTTACCATCAGAATCAGAAAGCAACACATCTGAAAATTGTTTAAAAAATGAGTCATTGGTAAAATATGATAGTAAACACGGCAATCACAAAAAAATCGATAATGAAATATTGGATTCATTAAGAGCTCACATACACTCTATACCTAGAGTAGAAAATCCTTATGTCAGAGCAAGCACCTCGCAAGAATTTATAGATGGTGAGCTATCAATCGCCGAAATGCATAGAAATTATGTGCAAGAACAAGATTCTGCTAACAAAGCTGTGGGAAATTATGATACATATGCATCTATATTCAACTTTGAATTCAACATAGGATTCTTCGCATCGAGAATAGACCTGTGCGATCTTTGTGAGTCCTATAAGAACTCAAAAGGAGCAGAAAAGGAAAAGTTTGATAATGCTTATCAATCACTCCTAAAAGAGAAAAAGCTAAGTCGTGAAGGAAAGGCCAGAGACAAAGAGGAGATAGAAAGGGCAGGATCAAAATTAGTTTTAGCGACTTACGATTTGCAGGCTGTACTTCCAGTACCAATGGCACAAAACTCAGCAGTAGGTTCTCTGTTGGGAGTCTGGAGCAGATCCTTCTTCCCAGGATCCTCAGAGCGGATCCTCTTTATGGAAATTTACATGTGAATTCCCATAAGGAGCAGTGTAAGAGAAGGATTTTCTCCTTGCTCCCTCCTTGCCTTTCTTGCTCGGACACCCCCACATCCACCATCTTTGTTTTTAATTCTAAAGATATTTCCACCGCGTTTGAGGCTCGTTGAAAAGGTCCTGTGCGAGAATTACAGATCCGACAGAATGTTTACCTAAGCGCACCCCAACCCGAAATTCTTTTAAAACTAAACTGCAGAAACGCGAATACTAACTACACCATGCGTGACAACTCTAAACTTTTCCGTAGCGCCTTAAGATTTCCAAAAAATTTTTAACATAACTTTTTCCATGCTTCATTTATTTTCTTTTCTATTCACCTGTCTTATATCTAGATTCACGCTAAATTATAACTTTCCTGCAGCTCATACCTAAAAGAAAATTCAGAAACCACCCTTAAAACTTTTCATTACAGGCAATGTTTACTAATTTAAATTATGTAAACCACATTTCTAAATACATATTCACAATTTTTATTCTTAACCTATTACTCCTCACATCGGCTTATACTTATTAATATTTATTTCAAAATAGAATACTTTTTCCAAAAACCAATCAGACCCACGTGTTTTAAATTCCTCTAATTTTGTTGTCATGGTTTTGTTTAAGAACTCGTACATATTTTCCAGATTACTAGAATATATTATAACCATATTTTTTGTGTTAAAATATTTCACATTTGTAGTCCCTTCTCCCATTTTTGTGTAAACGCTGTAGAGTTGGCAATTAACTTTTATTGCTGTATGTTGTGTTCTTTTTTCATTAATTAATCGGAAAAGCCGCTCTTTCTGCTTCCAAAGAAACTCGGACACTCCATAGTCGACACCGGCATTCTTTGTGCGATAGCTAGCCATACGGTTGTTAAACGCTGTACTAATCATTTCTACGCCATATTCGCCAGTAGCGGTAACTGTTGCATTTTTATGTCAGTTGCTCCTCAAGTGTGCGGCATACGTAGTCTTTTCCACTTCCAGATCGCATATTTTACACAGAAATTGTGGTTGTTTGGATAAGACCTTTTAACAGCTGGCGGAGGTGAACGTTTACGGCTTAATAACATATTGTGCTCTTTTTCCTTGTGTCGCAGTAAGTTGTCCATTCTCGTAAAAGCGATGCCGCAAGACCCACAGTCAAGTACTTTGCTACTGACAAATGTATAAGCTTAACTCTGGACGATGTTACACCAGAACATTTGTTCTGGTGCCCTTTGAGAGCATTTTTCCCGGCATAGGAAGCACCACAAAAGTTGCAATTAAAAATATTTTTGGATGGCATTTTTCTTCGACCAGCTTCCATGGAGTATAAATTATAACTATAGCTTTACATGTAGCGCCATGGTTTATATACATTTTGGAAACAATCGAAGATTGCCGAAGACACTCGAAGCGTACACAAGCGCGGTCACTAAACCAATTAGGATTAAACCAAGTATTCCGTACTTTTATAGGTTGCTCATTTTCTAGAACCAAATCTTCTGCATAGCGGTCGGTAACACGTAATTATTTCTAAAGCAGGCAAGTACTCAATACCACCCATATAGAGAATTAGATGCTTGGTGACTAATATTTTCCGATTTCCTCGTAAAAGGTAGAAAAAACTCAGTCAATCATCGTCTAACTTATACTTCGACCCGATCCCATTTTTGTTATTTCCAAACATTTTTCAAACAAGACAATGGTCTCAGAATTTTTAAACCTCCGAGAGACCGTTAAGTCGTGATCAATTACACGTTCGAGCTACCCGTAAATTAACATATTTTATAGTATCAGTGCGCTGTATAATACATGCGTACTCCTTCTCTGCGCTGCTGCTATTCTTGCAGTTGGTTGAAAAAACCAGTCGTCTATTTTACTGCTAGGACCGCTGCAATGCATTATTCTATACTTTCTTTATAAGTATAGCAAAACGCGCACTTTTTTGTCTGATAATTAAATTTTGCTGATGCAGGTTTTTACACTTTTCGCATATTTAAACATCTAATACGATCAATTAACCACTTGTGATTATTCTAACGGGACCGCCATGCATTCCTCCGCACCCTTCTTTTTGAACCCAACAATCCGATTGGCTTCCCCACATTAACACCTAACGAACCTTTCCTACTATTTGTTAAACAAAAATTACCGACATCGCTATTTCCGTACGTGGACGTAAGCAGATCGCTGTGGCTATGTACGGAAATATGTGATTATATACATTAATCAGTCTAAGCTAGTTTATTTAGTCCAAGAAAACTACTCTTTTTCTAAACCACTATTAATACTCACCTTTATAGGTTTAACGCTTTGACCATTTCCCAAATGGTTGAGCTACGTACCTGGAAACTTTAATTTCTTTAATTTCTTATTGGAGGGAATCCTTATTCTCCCACTCACTGTTGCGTAGTTGCATGTCCACCACTTTTGGGGATATATGATCATTATAGGTTGTAAGACCCTTGGTTTTAAATAATCCAAAAGGTTCTTTACTAAGCAAATATACAATGTTTAGCCAAACCCCTTTGCATGTGGTGTACGCCAAGGTTACCAAACCCGCATTCCTTAGTTCGTTTATGTTATCTGCCATTTTGATAAATACGTTTTTAGAATAACCTTTTAAAAAGTATACGGATTTAGTACCATCTTTTTCCGCAAGAACACCTACATAACTAAAAGAGTCATTCTTACTAGCCACAAATGCATACAGCTTGTAAAACTCTGATGTATCTTGGTCAGTCCATCGACACATAAAATAATCTTTTAATTCTTGCTCATTTTCTCTAATAAGATGTTCTTTGTCTAACACACCTTTGTATTGTTCGCGTATTGTCGCAGTGTTTTCCATGTAGTCCAACTTTCGCCTTTTCGCACCCATTTCCTGTAATTCCAGCTATCCTTTTCTCCCACTTACAGCGTATGCCGTGTATAATGGGGCAATTTCATTTAGCGTAAACGGATAGAGTTTACTACCAATATTTACGCATTATCGTACAACCTCTGGGTGAATGTTAGGCGTATTTATGAACCCCCAATTCCGAAATGATAATTTCTTTTAGAATTGTAGAATATGGTGTTGCAGATTGTGTAAAATTTGTACTACTTGCTTTAATGTAGCACTTGTGCAAGATTTTTATTTCAATTCCTGCTTGTGTTGCTATATTCCTGCATTTCCTGCTTCAAACCCCAACTCAGCAATACTCACCGTTTCCAAGATATAGCAAAAAGCATTTTTGTTGCTAACTTATCACTTAGCAACAAAGTGGAATCAGGAATTTTTAAACTCATGCTTGCTTGTGTTGCTATATTCCTGCATTTTCCTGCTTTAAACCCCAACGCAGCAACACTCACCGTTTCCAAGATACAACAAAAAGTATTTTTGTTGCTAACTTCTTATTCAGCAACAAAGCGAAAGCAGGAATTTTTAAACTCATGCCTCCTTGTGTTGCTATAGTCCTGCAGACCGATTTTTAGTAGAACTGGAAGCCAGACGTACCTACATGCCACTAACACAACTACGCACGAATGAAACGGTTGTAAAGGGTTCATTAGATCTTAGTAAAGAAATAAAAAACCATTTTCAAGCACTCTACGGTGAAAGGACGACAACCTTAGATAACGAATCTGGTATGTATAGTGTCTACCAAAATTAAAAGACAGCGATTGTGACATATTAGAGCTACCATTTACAGACGACGAATTTACCGATTTCTTATACGCACTAAGTAAAAATAAAGCCTCTGGGAAGGACGGATTGACAGCAGAATATTACATTAGGTTTTGGGAAGTGTTCACACAAGCATAAGAAGAAAGGCAGTTACCCAGTACAACTTCGAGGGCTGCGATTGGACTAAAACCAAAACATGTAGGCTACCTTACTATCATCGAAAACTGGAGACCTATATCAGTAGACTATCAGTAGACTATAAAATACTAGCCAAAGCCATATCTAAAAAGATAATGGACGTATTGGAATACCTGGTTGACTCTGATCAAAGCTATGCAATACCGGGGCGCACAATGTTTGATGGACTTCATTTACACCGAGATATAATTGCATACGCTCAGAAACATGAAATTCCCTTGGCAGTTATAAATATCTACCAATAGAATGCTTTCGATAACGTCAACCATAAGTATTTGTTGAATTTTTTTTAATTTATTTATTTGTTCTATCGTTTCAGTAGTCTGCTACCTGAAATTAGAGCAGACCTGGTTTCCCCACAGAAAGTAACCGTCATGTGTTATGTGTATGTGTGTGTGGGAGGCGATGGTTGTGTGTATGTGTGTTATGTGTGGGATGTTGGTCCGTGTTACGTTCCCCCTCTAGGACTACAACCATCGGCAGCCGGATATCCCAGTCGTCAAGGAAGAACGCACAACGGACATTGCCTTGTCAGTCCGGACCATCGGCAGCCGGAAATCCAGAAGTTGAAAAGGCAATGTAAGTGTTTTGTGAGGTGTGTGTGTGTGCGCGTGTGTGTGTGTGTATGAGAGAGAGAGAGGGTTGTGTGTATGTGTGTTGTGTGTGATGTTGGTATACGTGTTACGTTCCCCCTTTAGGACCAGAACCATCGAAAACCGGATATCCCAATCGCCAAAGAGGAACGCTCGACAGATATTGCCTTATCAGTCCGGACCATTGGCAGCCGGAAATCCAGATGTTGAAAAGGCAATGTAAGTGTGTGAATGGTGTTTTGTGTTTGCACAGTGCATAAGAGGTGTTTTGTGTGTTTATGTGTGTGTGTGTGTGTGTGTGTGTGTGTGTGTGTATGTGTGTGTGTGAAGTGTGTTTGATATGTTAATTTGTGTTTATCTTGTTGTCAACTAAGTTCATGCGTTCTCTGTATGTTGGATAGGGTCCGTGGCCTGTTAGGTAATAAATAAATCCCCGACTGGGCACCAGGTATTTGGCTTTTAGGCGGTCTTTGATATTTGGGATCATTGCGTATACCCTTCTACCAGTTGTGCTTTGATTCCATCTTGTCTGCCATTCTGCAAGTATGTAGTTCTTTATTTCCGTCTTTGTCGTAGGCAGTTGGTTTGTGTTTAAGATGCGTTGTAGTTGTTGGTTATCATTGTGTGTAAGATTGTACATTGCAGCTCGCTGTTTCACTACTAGATCTAAGGGCATAGTTTTCACCAGTACATGAAGTGCATCATGTGCGGTAGTCCCATAAGCCCCCGTCAGTCGCTGTAAAACACTTCGTTGAGAACTGTTAATTTTTTGTCTAGGTTGGTTGTATTAAAGCGATATCCCCACGCGCTTGCGGCGTATGATACCTTAGCACCGAGCACACTGTTGAGATATAACCTTATGCAATTAAGTGGTATCTAATAAGTCCTTTGGGCCAGTGTTGCGATGTTCTGTATTGCAGGAGTCGCACTTGCACAGACGGAGTTTATATGTGCTGAGTAATTCTGTTTTTCGTCTAATGTTAAGCCTAGATATTTTTCGTTTTGTGTTCTATTTATACTTACACCATCTAGTTTGATGGTGGGGTCTCTTGCCAAGGTTCCTTTAATCACGAGGTATGTAGTTTTTTGTGGTGTTATGGTCATTTTGTTGGTTTTGCACCAACTTTGTGTATGGGTAAGGGCGATGTTAGCTTTACGTTCAATTTCCCTTCTAGAATTGCCTTCAACCACCAGCAAGATGTCGTCGGCGTTTGCAATCGTCGACAACATTTCGTCAACGGTGTCCAACTATTTCAGGAGTTCATCCATTACAATATTCCAAAATAGGAGCCCGTATATGAACCCCTGCGGGCAACCTTTATTTATATGTTTGGTAATGCTTTCCGTGCATTGTAGGGTTACATACCTGTCTCTGCAGTAGCTCCTGAAAGAATGGTATAGTTGTGATGGACAGTTTATGGTCGTAAGTCTTGTAAAAAGTAAAGACCACCAAAGGTTATTAAATGCGCCTTCTATGTCCACTAATATTAATAGGACGTATTTTTTGTGTGATTGCTTGATAGTTTGTATTGCTTGGTTTATGGCGTCCTCGATCGATGTGTTTTCTGTAAAGCCGTATTGTCTTGGATGTACTCCTGTGATTTGTCTGTGGTCCCGCATTCGTTTACATAATAGTTTTTCATACGTTTTTCCTAGCGTGTTCAAAAGGCATATGGGTCGGTAAGAGCCTGGTTGTTTAGGGTCTTTACCTTCCCCTATAGTGATAATCACGACATTCGCCTGTTTCCAGATGTTCGGAAAAACAGCTTGTCGTATGCATTTATTGTACAGTGCTGTTAGCGTCGGTGTTAATTTATTTTGTAGCGCTATGCCAATCTCCGCAAGAATTCCATCCGGTCTGGATGCTTTCCTGCTCTTCGATTGGCATAGTGCGTATCTCAATTCGTCTTCTGTGAAAGGATCTAAGTTGTCATCTTGTCTGTTCCATGGTCGGTTACCTACGTTGTTTCTGTCGATTACGCCTTGTCGTCTGGGTCGTTATTCGTTAGTGTCGTCAGTAGGGTAGCTAAGCCGCTTTGGCAACAGAGATCCACAGCAAGATATGTATACGCCGATTCGAGAACAATATGAACAGTTAAGCCGCTTTGGGAAACAAAACGTGCAGCAAGATATGTATACGCCGCTTTGAGAACAAAATTGTCTTTGTGTGTAAATTTGTTGCGTCGGGGGGTCGTTAGGTCTTTGGGGTGTGCGTTCGGCGGGGTCGTTAGATTTTTGTCGTGGGGTGGTGCGCGTGCGCTGGGGGTGGAGATATTTTCTTAAGAAATTTTTTTAGCAGCGTTCCCGACGTTAAATATTAAATATTAAATTTTAAAAAAATGTTGTATGCTGTTGTATGCTGTCAACGTAAACGTTTGTGTCATGACTACCATTAAATTTAAAAATCAAACAACTATATACCATAAAATTATTTATTGTATAAGAAGTTCAAACATAAATGCCCACATATTGAGGTATTAAAATTTTGCTCCCGATTGTAATTATAAGTAAGATTACAGTCTCTTAAGTATCTCACTATTTCAAGCGGTGGTGTTAAATCTCCAAAACTATCATAGTAAATAACTTTCTTGCCACGTTTTTTGTATGCAACCCAGTGCGTTCCATTTCCAACGTTGTCATCTAAGTTTACAATAGCAGATTCGTTAACATGAGGCTTTGCTGGCAGTGCATCACGCATAAATACTCCTCTAAAGAAAGGTAAACCTTTAGCATATTTCTTTAGATCTGAATCAAATAGTGCTCTACGTGGCAAGTTTACAAGTTTTTCGATTGGGTTTTAAGTATAAGGCAAATCCTTTTTATTGCGCGATGAAAGATATAACCCTTCACCTTTTTACCTAAAGCTATATCCTCTAAGGTGACATTATGACGTCGATTTTCCTCCAATTGTTTCTTAGCTGCCGAAGCATCGTTGACAGCTTTAGCGACCCTGCAACACCGCCAGCTAGTGCTCCTGCAGCTGAAAGACCTGCAAATAGTGGCACTAGAAATGGAAGAAAGCCTCCCGCTTTAGGTATGGGAATAATTCGAGGAAATCGCACTCTCTTTTTTCCACCAGCGGCTTTAACTGCTTTTCTTGCAGCAAGTAAACTCATATTGATAAATTTCTTCACATTTGAATCTTTGACAATATGCTTTACAGCAGTTCTAATTGGTGTCAATATACCCCTTTAAATGAACAACACTGTCTCTTTTTCTTCCTCTTTATCCTTCTTGATGTAACCCCATACCCAGTTTGGTTTTAATTTTCATTGCATTGGTTACGGCCCAAGCGGCTGCTTTCTCTCCAAACTGAGCGTTGTTCGATTTCACTCGGTTCCAAGCGCCTTCTGCTAGAACTTTATCAGTTCTGTGTCGTGCGGTCAAGTCGTCAGGGTTTTGAGCATAAGCAATATCGTGATCGCGACACAATCTATCTAGATCGTTAATGCCGGAATCACCTCATACTAATCGTTCTTGTAACTTGGTGCCTGGCCCACAAAATTGGTATCCCGGTACATGAAGCTCTAACGGTAATTTGTTTATCAAGGTGTTTAGAACACCCCTTCCTTTACAACGTTTAGCCATCAACTGATTAGTATTATTAAAACATTCGACTTAATATGAAGTTTATACGGCAGCCTCAACAATTAAGTATAGACGATCATAATTTTTAAAATCTGAAGTTGTGGGAAAGCATGGACCTTTATTTCCAACATCAATCAGGGCGATAATATGCGGACCATCAGGATGTGGAAAGACCAATGTAATGATTAGTTTATTGGAGGCACCACACGGATTAAGGTTTGAAAATGTGTGCGTGTATTCCAAATCATTGGAACAAGCTAAATACAAATATTTAGAGCAACTTTTTAAATCTATAAAGGGCATTAAGTACTACGCCTATAGCGATAAAGAGAATGTCACCCCTCCAGAAGCAATCAGTAAAAATACGATAATGATATTTGACGATATTTCATGCTTAAATCAGGATATATTTCGCGAATATTTCAGCAGGGGTCGACATTCGGGTGTAGATTCATTTTATCTGTGTCAAACGTATTCTAAAGTACCAAAACAATTAATACGTGATAATGTTAACATAGTTGTCCTATTTAAACAAGATCATTTAAATTTAAAACACATATATGATGAACATGTTGGTACCGATATGACTTTTGATCATTTTAAATTAATGTTTTCGCGATGTTGGCTAGAAAAATATGATTTTCTATGCATTGCAAAAGACTTTAATTATGGACGATATCGAAAGGGATTTGATGGTTATATAACAATATAAACTTTCTATAACCGCTTTACTGCAGCTCAGTTTCTACTCTGCAAGCCAACAAGATGGATGTCACTGATAGAACGATTAAAGAAAGATTAACGAAAACTAGACGTTCAATTAATCGTAAACTTAAAGCTCTTAAGAGGGGTGAACTTGATACTCAGCGAATGGTTGAAACAGCATATAAACCAATAATTGAACCATTACTGCAGATTGCTAAAACAAAAAATATGCATCTGTTAACCATAAATTGAAATCAAAGTTGGCAGTTGCAGATAGTTCTGCTGATGTTGCTGCTCTTGGCATTTTGCCTAAAGTTGAAGTAAAGGATGATGATGATGATGATCATGTTGTTACTGGTGAATTTCTAGAGCGATATGAGCATCCTTTACCTAGAAAATATATAGAACTAATCATTCAAAATTCAGAAGATGAAATCGATTATGGTCATAGTGCCCTCCGATACGATGCTAGTACAGATCACTGGAGTATGGGAAATGCTTTAGTTACCATAACACCTAAATCAGCTGATTTAGTTATAAATGGTAAAACTTATAAAGGCACTCCAGGATTATATGAACTTTTAATACTTAAAAAACCTGAAAAGTATACCAAGAATGATCAAAAGGAGTACAGAAAGATTTTAGAAGCTACTAACGCTCTTAAACGGAACTATGATCCTCAAAACAAAATTATTGGCTCCAGATCGTATAAGTACATCAAAATTATTAAACCAATACTAGATGCACCAGTAGGATATGGTCTGTTGAAAGAAGTCAACGCTAAAACAAAGGAGTATGTGTGCTGGAACACACCTCACGAACTAGTTGAGCGACTTAGATTGTTACACGCATCAAAATCGGCAGGTCATACTGGTCACAATAATGAAATAATTAGTATTGAAGAAGAGCTCAGAGAAGAAGGGATCATTGCATAATAGCATTTTGAAAGATGAGTATCGATAAGTTTGGTACACATTCATCCACAAAATATCGGCTTCATTATACATTTGATGATCAATATGATATGCAATACAAAAACTTTGTAATGTTATAGAACCACAAGCTGATTATGATGCTGCCAATAAGCGATACGTGGATACCTGTATTAGTAATTTACACAAACAGCTGCTGAATACAATTGAGGAAAAGTGTAATGTGCAAACAACATCAACTTCAACAACATCACCGATCTCGACAATAACAACTTCACCAGCATCAACCTCTATAACCTCGTCAATCTCACTAACTACAACACCAGCTTTGTCATCTCCAACGTTGCAAGGTTCCAATCGTTAGTATTATTATTGATGTCAACGGTTTCGACTGTCGATTGCACATCAAGAGAAAAAATAATAGTTACCCAGTATTGTGCACTTTCCATATAATGTCAAAGCTTACCGTTGTTGAAGAATTGTATAAAGCAGCCAGAAAAAATTTTCCTAGAAAACGTACCATTATTAAACACAGAGGCGATCTCTGGCAAGCCGACTTTATCGAATTTGATCAATATTTTAAGGAAAATGCCAATTATAGGTATGTGTTAGTGGTGATAGATTGTTATTCAAAATATCTATGGACACGTCCTTTAAAATCAAAAAATGCAATTGATGTTTGCCGGGCAATGACATCCATTTTTAACGAAGGTCGTGTGCCTGATAATTTACAAACCGATAATGGTAAAGAATTTTACAACAGCAGATATGAAAAATTAATGAAGATGCATAACATTAATCATTACTCTACATTCAGTACAAAAAAAGCTGCCATAGTTATACGAGTAATTAGAACGTTAAAGAATGAATTATTCAAACAATTTAGCCTTAGACGTAAATGTAAATGGTTGGATGCATTGCCTAATATTACTCAACAGTATAATAACAAAAAACATTCGAAAATTAAAATGAAGCCTAAAGATGTCACCGAATTCACATATTTACCACAGTTTAATGCCTTGAAAGTAATGGGGGTGATAAAATTTAAAGTTGGCGACCATGTTCGAATTTCGAAATATAAGTCTGATTTTCCTAAAGGTTACATGCCAAATTATTCCACAGAAATCTTTAAAATTGTTAAAATAGTAGTTGGCAATCCTGCTACCTATCTACTTGAAGATTCTAAAGGTGAACCGATTTTGGGGCAATTTTATGCAGAAGAACTGCAGAAAACCTCACATCCTGATGTTTTTCTTGTTGAAAAGTGTTACGCCAAAAAGGAGATCGTCTATTTGTAAAATGGTTGGGGTTTGATAATTCTCACAATTCATGGATAAAAAAATCCAATTTGTAATGGCGGGGGAAGTGGGGGTTTCGCAAAAAATATAATGAGCATTTTTCTCACGTGATTTCAGTATCGCAAAAGGTCTTTGCAATCATGGTTGAAGAAAGTAGTGTTGAAAGTGATTATTATGATTTTGATGTATCATCATCATCCGAAGATGTTGATTATGATGCTGCAATCAATCAATATCTAGATAAAGTTGAACATGCTAGCAAAAGTGAACATTATTTACTGCTACAAACCACATTTCCACTCTCATACTATAACATCAAAGTAGGTTTATCTCCAGCTCGACAGTTTACACCTACAATTGATTTAAATCGACATAGCTACTTAAATGATGATGGTAACAATAAAATTAGTTTAAGCGATGTTGAGTGGAATCACCTTATGGAATTGCTTAATAACAAAGTTAACTTCTTTACTATGCAACAACCATTGGATGGCAATGGTAATGACGATGATTCAATCATTGACACGTGCAAGGTACAACAAGTCGTATACAATGATGAAAAGTTTTTAAAACTTACTAAACATGATGTTGAATATATGCTTTGTGAAAATGATGTAGTTCAGATTTTGGACAAATCAAATGTTGTAAAAAAATTGGGGTTGTCTATGTACAAGGTATATTCTTCGGTAACCGGTATTGGTTTCGGGGTGCATCCAATCAAATCGCAAGTTAAACTCACAATTAGTTCAAAAATTAATGCAAATTTTACTCTAACATTTAATGCATACGTAATTGATAAAATTACTGATCAGTTACCTGCAACATTATTAGACGCAAACTCGCTTAATTATTTATACCAATTACCTCTCGCGGACCCAGCTTTTTGTACACCCTCTGAAATAGAAGGAATATTAGGTGCCGAGATTTTTGCAATGGTTATTGGTACCGGGAAAATAGTGAATTCAGAAAATAGCTTAACCGCGATTCAAAGTTCTTTAGGATACTTAGTAGTTGGAGCCGCACCTGTAGCAATGTTCGCGATTTCTTCACAAACCTTTTGTGCGTTTGCGTCTGAATCAATAGATACAACTGTTAAAAGGTCTTTTAAATTAGAAGAAGTTACGCACGCTAATGTAATTAGTAGTGAGGACGCAGAATTTGAGAAACATTTTGCATCAACCGTTCAACGTGACGGATCAGGGCGCTATACAGTAGGTTTGCCTTTTAAACAGGATCCTATATTATTAGGACGTTCTTACGAAACCGCAGTCAATAGATTTTTGGCATTAGAACGCAAATTTAATAAATTTTCTGAATTTAAGAGTGTTTATACGCAAGTAATGCAAGAGCATATTAAAAACAATTATATGGCATTATTTGTAAATCCTCACCTACCCAATCCCTGTTATTTCATTCCGCATCACGGTGTTCTCAAACCGCAAAGCAAAAGTACTCCTTTGCGAGTAGTTTGGGATTGTAGTTCAAAGACTACTAGTGGGAAATCATTAAATGATTTATTACACACAGGTCCGAAATTGCAGACTGATTTATTATTCCTGTTGTTGAATTTCCGTATATTTGAAATTGCAATGACAGGCGATTTAAAGAAGATGTTTTGCAAGTTCTAGTAAAACCGGAGCACAGAAAATATCAGTTGCTATTGTGGAGGTTTTCCCAAAAGAACCTATTGCTATTTATCAATTTAAAAGATTAATTTTTGGCAGTACGTCCTCCCCATATCTGGCAATACGCACCGTACAACAACTCGCGTTAGATGATCGTGAATCATTTCCGTTAGCCTCTAACGCAATTTTAAAATTCATTTACATGGACGATTTTGTCCACAGTGTTGCCTCGTTATCTGAAGGTAAGCAATTATATACCGAATTATTACAGTTGTTTAGGGCCGGGGGGTTTGAAATTGCAAAGTGGTGCACTAATGCGCCCGAGTTAATGCAAGAAATACCCGAATCTTTTCGTTTAGAAAAATCAATTACTTTTGATGACAGTGTGCCTAAAATATTAGGTTTGCAATGGCACCCGCGTACGGATTACTTTTGTTTTACTGTGAATATTGAGAATGTCACTTGCTCAAAACGCAGTATATTATCCACAGTCGCGCGAATATTCGATCCGCTTGGGTTATTGGCACCTGTTATACTATACGCAAAGGTATTAATTAACGAACTTTGGACTGCTCATGTTGGCTGGGATCACAAACCACCCCAAAGAATTGTCGATCTTTGGAATCGATTTTATTCCGAGCTTCATGTGATAGAAAATGTTCGAGTGTTACGACACGTATCAGTGTTTGAAAATTCGAAAGTTATGATTATTGGATTTTCTGACGCCTCTGAGAAAGGTTATGGGGGCGTAGTCTATTTAAGGAGTACGTCGCCTGAAGGAAAAGTCAAAATAAGTTTACTTTGTGCAAAGTCTAGGGTTTCGCCATTAAAATAACCTCAATTCCACGTTTGGAGCTTTGTGCTGCACTTTTATTGTCCAAGCTATTAAAGTACGTAATAGAAACTTATACTCCCCGCATAGAACTATATGAAATTTACGCATTTACGGATTCAATGGTTGTTCTTAGTTGGATACACGCATCGCCGCACCGGCGGAGTGTATTCGTCGCAAATAGGGTGTCCCAGATCCAAGATTTTTTGCCACCGCGTGTTTGGCACCATGTTGAAGGGCGGGAGAATCCAGCCGATTGTCTCTCCCGTGAATTAATTCCGTCGCAGTTATTAACCGCAACGCATTGGCTAACTGGACCTAAATGGCTTTTGTCCGGTAATAAAAATTGGCCAATAAAATCTTATCAAGAAAACAATGCAATTTTCCTCGAAGAGAAATCTCCAACTTTGCATGTTAACGTTTTACCTGATAGCCATTGGGAAAATCCACTTTATGAATTGATTTCGAAATGCTCGTCTTAGACTAAATTATTGAATACTACCGCATATGTTTTAAAATTCTTGAAATTATTACCTAAAGGATTTAATATACAGGTTAGCGATTTAATTAAAGCAGAACATACGTTAATTCGTATTGTTCAAAAAATATGGTTTAGGGACGAGATTATGCTTTTAGAGAAAGGGAAATGTACTCTTCAATTAAAGAAACTTCGCCCATTTTTGATGGACGGTCTTATTAGAGTTGGCGGTCGCTTGGCTAACGCAAATATTGCCTATGACCATCAACATCCAATCTTGTTGCCTAAGCAGGAACGCTTAACTAATCTTATTATTGAACACATTCATAAATTACATTTGCATACAGGGCCTCATTTAGTATTGTGTATTTCACGTCAAAATATTGGATTTTATCGGCGCGAGGCTTAATTCGCAAAATAATAAAAACTTGCAATTTTTGTTTTAAAAGGCGCCCATTGCCGACATATCCAATAATGGACGACCTTCCTGTTTGCCGCGTGGCGTCGGTTAAACCATTTATAAATACAGGTGTAGATTATTCAGGTCCGTTTTATATAACATTAACTAGAAAACGCGGTATAAGGTCACAAAAGGCATACATATGTTTATTCGTGTGTATGGCAACGCGGGTAGTGCACCTAGAATTAGTGTCCGATTTATCGGCGGACCTATTTCTAGCTGCCTTTAAACGCTTTTTATCGCGGCGCGGCCCATGTGCTACAATGTTTTCCGATTGTGGTACGAATTTTATAGGAGCTAGCGCCTTGTTAGATGAAGTATATAACTTTGTAACTTCAGAAGATTTCGATAGAAAAATAGGTACTCATTTTACGCAAAATAAAATCGAATGGAAGTTTTTGCCACCAAGATCTCCACACATGGGAGGAATGTGGGAAGCTCAAAATAAGAGCATTAAATCGCATTTATATAAAACTAAGGGTAATCAAATATTGAGTTACGAAGAATTCTCTACGGTTTTAAGTCAGATAGAGGCTATTCTTAACTCAAGGCCCCTCACATGGTTGGGTTCAGATCTCTCTGACCCACAACCTTTAACCCCTGCGCACTTTTTAACGTTACTTCCTTTAAAATCGCTACCGGCGGTTAATGTGTTGGATAAACCGCTAAATCGCTTAAACCGTAAATAATTACTCGATCAAATGGTCCAGCATTTCTGGAAACGGTGGCATGTTGAGTACCTGCATACACTGCAAGTTAGAGAAAAATGGAATACCTTTTCGAATCCAGTTCGAGTTGGTACGTTGGTTCTTATACACCAGGACAATACCCCACCACTCAGGTGGCCGTTGGGTGTGATAGAACAGGTATTTCCGGGGCATGACGGTGTGGTGCGTGTCGCCACAGTTCGCACTAATAATTCGATTTTAAAGAGGCCAGTTGTTTAGCTGTGTCCTTTGCTCGCTCGATAAATTAAAATTATATTTTTGTTTCCTTTTTAAATGAATATATTTATTTTCACTAGGTAAAACATTTATTATTGGTTAATTGTCAGTTAATGCTAGTATATTGTTTTAGATTATCCTATTAATTTCTATTCTGAAATAATTATCATGATTTCAGGCCGGGGGAATGTTCGCGCCAATTGTAATTTAATTTGTTATTAAATAAATGATGGTAAATCCAGTCTATATTGTACAACATAGAACTGGTTCTTATCTACAAAATTATAAGACAGTTGAATCTTACTAATTGTACCGACGTGATTAATTTTTGGTATGTGTTGAAATGTGTCAATCACACAAACAAGACTTACCAGTGGTTATAACTAGTGACCGTACGTAATAGTATAATACTCCAATTTCCAAATATCACTCCTGTTTTCTTCTATTCCATATTATTGCGTGTTGAATGAAGTGATAATCTACAGCGATTGGTAAGTCTCTGTTACGCATTATATCATATTAATTGTTGTTGTTACGCATATGGTCCTGCTATCGAAGGTATTTATAGTTTGAATATTGCATTCACGCATTTAATGTAGCACATTTGCTAAAATTCAGAGACAGCACTAACACTTAACAAATTTTTGCCTATTTTGGGGACATAAAATACATTTTTAATATCTACAACCCTTTCCGAATTTCCATTTTTAAATTACATAAAATATTTCCTATTTTTGATGCTCTTAAAACGTCGGCATTGCCAAGTTTAACTTCTGTATTGATCTTAAGATTAATATAATTATAAAAATATTTATCTGACATTACTATATGTGATCCGTGCATCCACTATCAATCAACCAATCTACAATAACATTATTTTTTTCATTATTACTCACGTTAGAGCTATTGCCATCAATATAAAATAATTGGACATCATATTCTTCCTTTGACTCAGTAGCATCAGCATTTCCTGTAAAGTTACTTCCTCCACTTCCTCTATATCTTTGTGGATTGAAATTTCTTCTTAGATTTCCACGAAAATTTTCCCAATACGATGTATGACCTCGAAAATTACCTCGTCATTTAAAGTTTGCCCTACTACGACCATAATCAGAATATCCACAGCCTTTGCTTGCAAAACTATTTTGATTCGTCCGATATTTTGCTGTACAAGTCCAACAATTTTTTTATGTGACCGGATCGTCCACAACCATAACATATAATATTTTTCTTATCAGCATTACCAGATACTAGAACATTTGCCTTAAAGGTTTGAGCATTCGGCTCAGCGTTACTAATTTCCTATTCAACAGACCATACATCGTCTGTCTTTTTATTTAAATCTTTACGACTCATTAATTTCTCGCGTATATAATTAACAGTACGTTCTGCCTCCGGCACTAAATCAATTGTTTCAATAAGATGTCTACAGCTGTCTGGTAAATACATAATTAAATAATTAACATTTCTTTTCCGACTAACATCACCACCAGCACACTGAATTGATTGATTTTACGTTCGAACATCTCAAAAAACTTTTCAGGGTGGTCAGTATCATTCATTTTTAAATTACACAACTGGCGTTCAACTAGTAACTGTTTAGCTTCAGACTTTTTGGTACATAAACCATCTAAGTTTACGATCACCCGCATTGAGGTATCACAATTCATCATATCATCCGCCGGCACGGCAACAGAAAAAAAGTACATAACTTTATCAACCATAGAATTCCAATCTTCTTCTTTAGTCGTTGTAGGACGAACCTCATTTTCAATAAGAGCGATACACTTTTTATATTTTAATAAAAACATGAACCCTCGTCTCCACTGGTCGTACTTTGACCCCTTTGTAAACTTTTCAATTACAACGTCGTTATTACCCATTTTCTATTAGCGTAAATTTTACTTTCAATTCCTGTTTTAACAGATGCCTTCGTTGTTTAAAGTTATGTTCCTCGTGCACGTTGTATTTTTTTTTATAACCACCAATACGGCTTCGTTTTCTAACAAACTACAATCATCCACGCTCTGCTACCATGATAAATTGTTTCTAATAAAGCAATAATACACAATTGGAGGCATAATGTTTTATATTACTTATCTTTAACATTTAAATACAAAGCAAAAGCATTGCCAGTAAACTGCCACATATCACGAATACCTAACCTACTACTAAACACAACTGAACTTTTAATATAACTCCAATGTGCACACTCTGCTTCTTAATGTCTGCAGGTGCGTACTTAAGATATTATAATGTTGATATAAAATAACAAACCACAGGGGCGTATTATCGCATATTCCAACAGTACTTTTCATGCTTTTTTATTACATACACGAGACATGGAGGAAATTATTATTTAGATGGACAATTGTAGTGGACAAAATAAAAATTGGACATTGTTCACTTACCTTATTTACATTATTAATTCAACAGAAATATCAGCAAATAAAATTGTGTTTTGTTATTTTGAGCCAGGGCACACCTACATGGCAGCAGATAGCTTCCACCACCAGGTGGAGTTATCGTTAAAACAAAGAAAGAAAGTCTATGATTTTCAGGATTTTAGGAACTTGGTGTTATTTGCAAGTTCTGGAAAAGTGGACATCGGGGAAATGACGGTACCTGATTTCTCTATGTGGCCGAATGGTACTTTTACTTATAAAATTCAACATATGAAGCCAAAACCTTACTTGAAAAATATTGTTGAAGTAACAGCAGCAAGGGGAAAATACAGTTTAACTTACAAAACAAGTTTTTTGTCCAGTACAAGTTATGAACTGATTTTTTCGTAAGCGAAGTACATTAAAAAAGGATTAACAAAACCAAAATCTATAAAAAACTTCGTGGAATTACGCAAGAAGGAAAAGATTTAGTATTAAATAATTTGGCTTCATTAATGCCTCAAAACCGGATGAAATTTTGGAAAACATATCTATAAATAACGATTCCTGTTCCCTTATTGACAACTACGATGACTACTAAATTTGTGCTATTGTGTTTAAGTCTTTTTGTTTTATATTTTTGAATCCATAACCAATACAGAATAATAAAATAAATAAAACATTGCTGTCATTTTTATTTAGCAAAATTTTTTTATGTACTCTAATGCAATTATTATTGTGTTGTCAATAATCTGGAACGCGGAATACAACACTAAATAGCAGTCACCGCCATTTTAATGTTATTTGATATATATTTCCAATTAACAACTACAATACAATATCAATTATACAATACCTCTAACAGACATGTTTTCTGCAATAAGGGGCATTTATATCGCTTCAACGTACAGGAATTTTCGAGAGTCCCTTTACATTGAAGCGTGCCAACATAACGACAGCCGTACTCACTATTTTCGCAGTTAAACAGTACATGCTGGCCTAACGCCTCAATCGCTAAATTTCTGATATTTTCTAAAATATACAAACCACTAGCATATTTAATAAAGTAATAAAATTAAATAACATACCCAACGGTTGTCGACATACTGCACATGAAGTAATTTTTTTTATACACATATTGCACATAATATGCCCATTTCTGCATTGCATAATAGGCGGTAATGCTGTTTTATAACATATGGGGCAACTGAAAAGTGCTACAAGCTGACTATTCAAATCAGTCATATCGCTAACTGTATACAATTATTAAGTAAATCAAATATTTTCAACTTACAGAGAATAAACTGAGAATGATTATAATTTTTTTTTCTTTATATATGCAGCAGGGCTAATTCTAAATGAATTCTGATAATTGCTATAAAATTAATGCTACATTGGAAGTTTCGTAAATATTGAATTTAAATATTTTGCTATATTAATACTTAATTAGGCTGAAGGTAAGTGACACGCATTTTCAATTACGAATGCATTCTTCTTTTCATTACAGGAGAAATTCCATAGATTTTATACAAGCAAAATGCGCTTTCTTAATTATTAACCACGAGGTTGAATTGAACCAGAACAATAGGAAAATAAATTTCTTAAATTTAAGCCACGAAACCATGTAAACACCAACTTTATACCCAATTAATTAATAAAATCAGTTTGTCGGACGAGGACAACAAAAAGTACATCATTCCTAATAGTACAGCAACTTAATTAAGGTAGGTCAGTAAGCAATATTAAATTGCTATTAATTGACTTGCATTTAGCGTACATTCCTACTGTAATAACCGTATTTGTTTGGAGAAAATATACACTTTTAAAAAGAAATTATATACAGCTTTCACATGTAATTCGGAGCGATGATTACGCCAAAAGTTGACCTTCCCATTTATATATTAAAAACACATTACATTGGAATGTTTTTACATTATTCTCATATTGTTAGATTAACAACAATATGTCTTATTGAGCGAAAACACGTTTCCTCTTTTTTACATTAATCTCTTTTTTGTTACAGGTCTATTTAAACAACCCATTCATCTCTTTTTTGTTACAGGTTAACCTGCTTGGATTCGGCTACACAAACAAAATAATGTTATACTTTGTAAAAATTGTATTCTATTAGTTTATTAAACTGT
The DNA here is from genome assembly GCA_036346225.1 of Platerodrilus igneus. Lineage (NCBI taxonomy): Eukaryota > Metazoa > Arthropoda > Insecta > Coleoptera > Lycidae > Platerodrilus > Platerodrilus igneus. The sequence goes on from JARFIW010001752.1 coordinate 113,043, forward strand.
AAATCGGATAAAATAAATTATTAAAATTTTGTGTGCTTAATTTTTGTGTTGGTTAAAGCAAATGTCATAGATGAGCAAAAAAATTTAGAGGTTTGAGAGCTTTAAAGTGTAACTTGGCAGGGGGTGGTCCGATTTTAAATCTGTTTGCAGATTCTGGTTGTGTGTAAAATTTTAAGCTAATTTGATGTATCGCATGTATAAAAAAATTTATAAGAACGCTCAAAAGTCGCTACAGGTAAGAAATCTTAAAGTGAGGGTAGCTCCCTGGGGGATGATGCTATCTAAAAAATTCCTAGAGATTCGGGTAGCTGAGAAAAATCTAATATTAATTGATACCAAACAAGATAGGTTTATCTCGAAAGATGAAAAATGGTTAGTCGAAAAAAACTATTTGGTCCAGATGTGTGTGGAAATGAGGATGCTGGTGGAAATGAGGCGGCAGGAGCCCCAATTATGCTCTACTTGCGACAATAGGAAACACCGAAATTACAATTTGAATAGCTAATTAGTCGCTGTCCAGTTTAAATCATAGTTCTTTTATTACATAAATACCATTTACCACATGAAGCCATTAACAACAGGATGCTTTGTAAAAATGAAGTTCACCAGATTTTAAAATTTAAGGAAGTTTATATAATGTGAAAAATCGCAATGCTAAAAATGAAGTTACTAGCAATACTCAAACGTAAGGAAACATTGATATCAAAGTGAGCCCTCAACCAACGAGAAATTTGCTTTTGTGGAATCCTAATGCAACGCTCCATAGAGAAGTTGTTATGGCAACTTGAGCTCTTTTTGCGATTAAACCAATACTACTTTGTAATCTCCGATAACCTCGAAGGGCATACTTTACTTTCGCTCATCTATTTAAAGCTGCAGCGTACTTGTATATTTAGCTGAATCTTGGGTTTTAATTTATATAACAAATTAAAACAATTGATAGGGTTATAAATTATCGCTAGTGTAAACAATTAGTACTCAAGTGCAAGCAGAAGTTTGAACCGATTAATATATAAGATTGGCTTTTTAATAAACCTCTGTTGGTGCCGATATGTTGCCAGTTACCGTAAAAGCTATTAATTAGATTTGCCTTGTGTGTATGTTGAGTAGCTATACGAAATAATATTGAAAATAGTGAAACTGACAACGAATGAATTTAACATCATCCCCTTAATTCAATTTATACCCGAGACGATTAATTGGCAACATCCTACACCACCCAGTTCGAAGAAGGTAGTACAGATTTTTAGTGAATGCAGCGCTCTTTGTGACATGCGCAATCGGCTCAAATCCCGGGAATTATTGATTAGTGAAACAGAGCATACGAAGTCAATGTGTAGGAAAATTTAGATATCCATGTAATCAATTATGATTGGAAACCCTAATATTTAATAATTGTTCCCAGTACAAACCTGCGTCTTTTGAAATGTTTTAATAACACCAAATCTTCAACTAATTAAAGTTGTAACAAGCAGATTAATAAAAGATTTCCCGTATGTAAGCTTTTTAGAATTTAACGAACGAAAACTGGCCGTAATAGTCAAATACCTAACGTTTACTAAAATTGTTGACGCCATCAAGCTAATTTTATTTAAAATAGAAATTCTAACATTTGTTATATAGTTCATTTATCTAGTTGATAACTCGCTGATGTTGAAAGTTAAGTTACATAGTAGTAGATATGTAGGACCGGTCCTAATTCAAAACGTGTTCAGACGTATTTCCATATGTAAAATACACGTGCACTGTTTTGAATTAGGATCGGCCCTATATAATTTCAATGTAAAATAGTTGTGAAAACATTTCAATGTAAAATAGTTGTGAAAACATGAATTCTTATATACTTTCAAATGTAAAATACTTGTGGGCACGTTTTGAATTGGTATCGGCTTTATATTACTTTCAATGAAACATATTTCAAAACACACGTAAGTTGAAAAATGTAAGTGCAGAGAAAAATGTGTGTAGCTGTTTTGAAATCGGTTTTCTAGCGAGAAGTTACACCTGCAACGTTTTGAATTAGGATCGGCGTTATATACTTTTAATATAAAATACTTGTGGGCACGTTTTGAATTAGGATCGTCTTTATATTACTTTCAATGTAACACACGTATGTTGAAAAATGTAAGTGCAGAGAAAATGTGTGTAGATGTTTTGAATTTGGTTTTCTATCGAGAAGTTATAAAGTATGACAGATGCAAAATATCGCATTCAAGTCAATTGTGTTTAATTAAAGTGGATTTTGATTTATGTTTTTTATTTATGTTTAGAGGCTGCAAATACACATGGGCCGGTTTCAATTCAAAATGTGTTCACTCTTGTGATAGGTTGAAAAAAGGGTTGGCAAAGTACGCAGATGGTGGTAATCTGCTATATAAGGAGATTGCTCCTAATATTAATTTAATTAGTCGAAGTTTACTGCATATATTTACATACAAACATGTATATAATTGATATTTAGGGATTTAAATACAAGAAAAACGAGTTAATGTGTAAAGAAATTGCGGTTTTGGACTTGTTGAAAGGTGTTGTTTGGCATCAAATTTTTAAACTGGCAATGCAGTCCAGTTGTTTGAGCCAAGATCATATAAAACATAACGACTGGGTGACAAAGAATATTCATGGTCTTTTTTGGGATGAATCTTTAACGGCTGGAATGGGTTTATCATATATAGCGCTTTATTTGAAGCAGATTATCCTACCCGGTGAAGAAGTATTTGTGAAGGGTCTAGAAAAGAAGAAATTGATTGAAACCTATCTAATGCAAAACGTTGTAACTGATATGCTTGCACTAGGTTGTCCTAAGATATCGGAGTTAAAAATCAACAACCGTTTAAAATATAACATCCATTGTTGTAGACACAGCAATAATAATTTGCAATGTGCAAAACAAAATACCTTGTTATTAAAAAAATGGCTTGATAATAATAAAAAACAATAAAAAGATTGTGTCTGTATTATTTATTTTAATATAATTTTACAATGTTAGCCGAAGCAAATTATCCGACTCGGTGAAGAAGAATGTGTGAAGGGTCTAGAAAAGAATAAGAAATAGATGAAAACCTATCTATTGCAAAACAAAATACTTTGTTATTAAAAGAATGGTTTGATAATAATAAAAAACAATAGAAAAGATTGTGTCTGTATTATTATTGTAGTCAGTAAGAAATCTTTAATGCTGATGTCTGCAGAAAAAAACAATTAAACTCAGACAGCACGAATGGGACTCTCAACCCTGAAAGCAATTATAATTGATCAACGCAATAGCTCTTTACTGGTTTTACACCATTTAACAAATTGTCCAGATATCTCGAAATTTTGCCAAAGACAGACAGACAAATAGACAAACATACAGACTGACTGCATCAATTTTCTCATTCTCGCTTTTAAAGAATAACAAGTCGTAGTTATTAAATCGCGAACTCAGTTTATCTGCAAGAAATATATAAACGAGGAAATTTATGAAATGCTCCAACTTCAAAAAAACTAGAAATAAATCTATTGAAATATATGCTAACGTTGCAATTGGTGGATCTGCTCACGGAGTAAAACAATTTTTTTCAAGCACTTCATTTGAATTGACTATAAACTACTCAATAATTTTTAACCTAACCACTATCATTATTCTTTCCTGACAAGGGCAATTTTAAAAAAAGTTTTCATTTTTGATGTGTTCTATAGAACACAACTACAACTTGACAATAAAGATTGAGCGATTATCACACACATATCTTGAGTATATATAAAGATATTAAACAACAAGAACAGCAGAAAATTCAACCCATGTCAGACAGCTTTTTTTTCTTGTCAACGATAGTCTAGTCTAATGCTTCTTCAGCATTTGCATTTCCATAGTTACGTACTGAAAGCAACTCTGCAATTTTAGATCACATGCATTTCTAATTTCAATTGCAAAAAATATAAAAGCATCTATATGAAATGCATTTCTAACTTTAATCGCAAAAAAAATGAGAGCATCTATTCGAAATATGCACTCAGATTAAAAGTCAAAAAATTGTTTTACACCGTTCTGTAAACTGAGATTACGTAGTTATTAAATCGGGAGTAATGTGAAATGAAACACACAATGTATTTTTCTTTATTGTAATTTATAAAATACATATAAATATATATATATATATATATATATATATATATATATATATACAGGGTGTCCACGTCCTCCGTGAAAGTTCCATAACTTTTATGTTATTCAAGATATCAACTTCCGGTTTTTTTAAACGATAGCCACGGCTAAGCTGCACAATCTAAAAATATTTTCACCTATATACAGGGTGTGCCAATATGGTTTCCAACCCAAAGTTATGTTTTTTTAAATGAAATACCCTAGACTTGATACCATATTCTAAAAGCTCTTTTGATGCTCATCAAAATTATATAGAGATACTATAGGTCTACAATGGACGGTTTGCTTTTTATGAGTCATTTTATGTCAAAATCATGTCAACTTTGAAAAATTGCAGAGGTTTTTTTATTGAACTTGGAGAGTTGATTCTTTCACGACATAATTTTCCATATCCTGTTGTATTATTATCGATAGCGCGATGTGCTTGTTTTTTCCTTTTATTGTACAAGGTGAAGCAAAACGCAAAATGAACAAAAGTCAATTTTTAAATGGCACCCGCCATATTGGATTTTGCCATTGAATAGCGTTTTTGTGGAGCTTTCTATTGACATATAATGTTTTATAGGTTACATGAGAAAAAATTCTGAAAAATTGAGAAAACATCTTTTTTATGCAGTTTTGGGACTAGAGAAAACTAAGTAGGCTACTAGCATCAAATCTGACATACCTTGTCAATATTAATGTTCTTAAAAATTTTCCGTTTAATTTGTTGATGTCACAATGAATTTCACACGTTAAGAATTAATTAATATGATATACTGTATTGGAGAAGCTGATCGAAACCCTTTATTGGCATGTTGAATCTATCATCAAAAATATTCAAACTTGAGAACGCCATGAACTGTGACATTTGAAAAACTGCGAGACAGATTTGAAGCTACTGGAAACGTTGCATATTCTAAGTGTGAAATAATAGCAAAACAAATTGACGACGAATCCGAATTAGAAGTTTTGCTGATAATAGAAGAAAATCGGAATCTGAGCACCAGAGAAATCGCTCTAGTAACTGATATTTCAAACATCAGCGTAAACAATATAATATTGAAACATCCATTCCACCCTTATCACATTGAAGTTCATCAAGAACTATATGGAGATGATTTTGAGAATCGCATACAATTTTCAAGTAGAATGAGCGGTGTGTTTGCCGAAAATTATTACATTTCGAACATTTTGTTCACTGACGAGGCATCGTTCAGAGCAACGAATCAGTCAATAGGCATAATATGCATTACTATGCAACCGAAAATCCACATTGGTTAAGAACTGTTGATCATCGACATCAATGGTCCCTTAATGCATGAGGAGGTATTATTGGTAAACAAGATATGACAGATTTTATGCTAGTACATTTTTGGTTAAATCTTCCTTTTAATAAAATCTTTAAAATAGTATTATATTGAAGAATTTTCCCTCTTGATTGTAATTAATAAAACCCATTTTTCTATGTCATTTGCTTTTAAAACATCACTTCATATTTATTGTACCAACGTAATAATTATTAAATTAAGGTATACTTACTGCATATTTCAAATATTATCTTCGCAAAGCAACAGCTCGCGACTTAAAATAACATTTCGCGATCGTATATAAGAATCAAATGAATCGACTGAATGAATCTAATGAACGAATCCCCGTTTTTAATAAACGCTTTCTTATGTACGCGATTTTATATGTATTCAGAATGTTGTAGAATTAGCACAATTTCATTCTAAATAATAAACGCCTATCTTACTTAATTTCTAGGAAATTCTGCTTAGCGTTCAAATTTGTAAAGCCCTATTATCTTGTTATCTGATTCCACTTATTCGTGATGCGCGCTGCGTCTTCTTGTTTAACGCATATACTATTATTGTGGCGTCGCATACTAATGTAAAAGGTAATCAATTTTATTGCCAATAAAGGGTTTCGATCAGCTTCTTCAATACAGTATATCATATTAATTAATTCTTGACGTGTGAAATTCATTGTGACATCAACAAATTAAACGGAAAATTTTTAAGATAATTAATACTGACAAGATATGTCAGATTTGATGCTAGTAGCCTACTTAGTTTTCTCTAGTCCCAAAACTGCATAAAAACATGTTTTCTCAATTTTTCAGAATTTTTTTCCATGTAACCTATAAAACATTATATGTCAATAGAAAGCTCCACAAAAACGCTATTCAATGGCAAAATCCAATATGGCGGGTGCCATTTAAAAAAATTGACTTTTTGTTCATTTTGCGTTTTGCTTCACCTTGTACAATAAAAGGAGAAAACAAACACATCGCGCTATCGATAATAATACAACAGGATATGAGAAATTATGTCGTGAAAGAATCAACTCTCCAAGTTCAATAAGAAAACTTCTGCAATTTTTCAAAGTTGACATGATTTTGACATAAAATGACTCATAAAAGGCAAACCGTCCATTATAGATCTATAGTACCTCTATATAATTTTGATGAGCATCAAAAAAGCTTTTAGAATATGGTATCAAATCTAGGGTGTTTCATTTAAAAAAACATAACTTTGGGTTGGAAACCATATTGGCACACCCTGTATATAGATGAAAATATTTTTAGATTGTGCGGCCTATCCGTGGTTATCGTTTAAAAAAAACTGGAAGTTGATATCTTGAATAACATACAAGTTATGGAACTTTCACGGAGGACGTGGACACCCTGTATATATATATATATATATATATATATATATATATATATATATATTATATAATGTTATGTACTCTAGAATAAACATACTATAATTCATTTAAGTTCTCAAATATAAAGAACAGTTCTAACTCACTCCAACTCTGAACGGTAAAAAATATTGCATTATCAGTTCTATGAGAGCTATCTTCTTCATCTTTCACGCGCGGTCGTTTCTGGTTGTTCTTCTTCTTCATGTTCACTAAAAAAAAATCCAAATGAATATTATATCAAGTAAATGCATTAAGAAAATTAAATCTATATATTAAGCTAACGAATACATACTCTGTATTGGTTGGTGTCATCAAGTTGTACGTTGCAATTGGTGGATCTGCTCACGGCGTCACCGATTTTTTTCTCCAGTACCTAATTGGGATTGACTATAAACTACTCAATAATTTTAACCCAATCACTATCATTATTCTTTCCCGACAAGGATAATTTTAAAAAAAAAAGGTTTTCATTTTTGATTTGTTCTATAAAACACACTACAACTTGGCAATAAAGATTGAACGATTATCACACACACATATCTTGAGTATATAAGGATATTAAACAACAAAAACAGCAGAAAATTCAACTCATGTAAGCAAGAATTTAATACTAAGGTATTGTCTAGATAGCAATTGTAGAAATATGAAATCTATAGAAAAATTTAATAAAGCCAGTCATGTATAAATTTTTTTAATGCTGACATCTACAGAAAAATAAAAAGCGAAAAATTTAATGCTTACATCAGCAGAATAATAAATAAATCCGCTTAGTCAGCATTAATGGGAGACCGGTCTGGCTTCGAAAACGGTGCACGCGTATATACCATATTTTAAAATTAAAGTTGTCAATTGCAAAACAAAAAAATTAAATTTTTCCTGGACATCATTTTAAATATTTACTTTTTTTCAGTACAACTGAAAGAACTTGACTTTTATAAATTTTTTTAATCGATATCATAGACTTTTTTTCTATACTGTTGGTAAAATCTACGTGAAGTATTTTTATTAAATAATATACTGACCTGTTAGAAAAAATTAAAAATTTGCATCGTTTTCTGAAAAAAAATTGCATACCTTTTTCAGTACAACTGAAAGAACTTGACTTTTATACATTTTTTAAATCGATATCAGACTGTACAGAAACAGCAATGTTTAATTAGATCAATCAAACATGATGTGTTTACTATTAAACAAAAACAAAAATTGTTCTTAATCCAAGTGATGATAAAAGAATTCTTAGTACCTCAACCACTGATATTAACTATTGCCTATTTTTGTAGTATTGATTACAAAAATTACATACGACAGCGAGTACTGTGTTAAAAATTGTTTTCGTTGCAGAAAGTAACATCAATACCCGTCAATATTACTGTATTAGTCGATTAAGGCATGAGTTAATTTTTTACTACGTTTCTTTTTATTCGCTTAGGGCAATGCAGAAAAGAAGTTTGAATTGGCAACATTTTTTTATAATAAAATAAACCTTGATACAAAATCACATTCAGTTTTACTGAAAAGTAAATCGGAGATTGCTAACTAAACGGTGTTATAATATTTTTATGTATCTGTGTGAATAAACTCACAAAGCGCCAAATGAGCGGTTTGTCTAACTGATTTTTTCACTTAAAGCGATTGACATTCATTTCAAACAAGTATTTATTAAGGACATATAAAAGACCAAAAGCTTTATAATATAAAAAACGGTGTGTAATTTAAATTTCATTACGTAGCATTCGTTGAATTTTAAAAAATTATTTTTATACCCCCATCATGAGTTAGTTACTACGTGCTATAATTATGCTAAATAATGAAGAAATGAATTGCCTTAACAAAGTTTTATGGAAAATGTCATGCGTTGCACATTGCATATTCTATAGTGCGTGTAAAATTTAATAAACAACATTGACGGGTTTAATCTGAGTCATTTTTTCAAAACTTGCTTTAATTTTTATTAAAATTTTTTATATGTAACCATAATAAATAGCGCTGTAATGATAGTGTATTTTCTTTACACACAGCATAAATCAAAGGTCGTATAAAAAAACATTTGATTACTATACTGCAAGCAAGCAAATTTGAGCAAGCAAATTTTTTCCTTAACGCAGCTGAATGAAAAATGATGTGAGATTGTTGTTATTGGAAATTAAAATTCAGTATTAATTTTTCTGCTAATAAACGTGCTTTGTTAAGGCAAGATTTCGAATTTGCTTTATTTTTCTGAAAAATTGCAAATGTCTAATTTTATAGCTATTTTGCTTACATCAGAACATATTTATGTATAAAGTAAACATTTTTTTTATAATAAAATAAACCTTAATACAAAAATCACATTCAGTTTTACTGAAAAGGAAATATTTCACATTGATATTTTTGTATAAATTAAAGTTATTTTTTTCCTAAATTTTTAGTTAAACAAACAAAACGCATGAGTTTGATGCAGATTTTTTCTGGGATACTCTAATCTTTAGGAATTTTTTTAATTGAAGCAGCATTTTGGGAAAATTGTATCATTATTAAAATTTACTGAGATTAAATCCATCTCTTCTAATAAATTAAAAATTGCACGACGTAATTATATTATGATAAAACTGCAGAATGTTTTTCAGAGTAGCCTTCAGTATGTAAATATTGGAAATGCTTGCATAGCGAATTGTTTGTCATAGTTACGTACTGAAAACAACTCTGCAATTTTTTAGATCGCATGCACGATTCAAGCTTAAAAATCGTCTTGAATAAAAACGTAAATAAAGGCGATTTTTTTTTTAACAATTGCATTCAAAGCAATTCACTATGCAATTATTTTGATTTGTGTGCTATTTCTTTAACAGTTGTTTTGCTTACCCAAAGTGTCAATCATGATCCACTTAAAGGAGGGTGTTCAACGTTTGTTCCGGTTCCGGACTTATAAACAATACCACAATGTTTCTTGATTTTATATTAAAAGTTCTTTTCAAAGCAAGTGGAGCCCACGACATTCAAACACGGAAGTATTTATTAATTGCATTTAATAAATCCTGATTAGAAAAAAGTATTATGATAGTTGCTCAATCAAAAGTGAAAGAGGATATAGTAAATGAACTTCATAAACTAGCAAGAATAAACTTCAAGAGACGCAAAGTGATAGTAAAAGGTTTAAATGACCTTCTTCAGACCGATTTGATTGAAATGCTACCATATTCGCAAACAAACAAAGGATTTAAATACATTTTAGTAGTTTGTTTCTCCAAATACGTATGGGCTGTATCACTTAAAAGTAAAACGGGTATTAATGTTACTGCTGCAATGAAAACAATTTTAAATAAATTTAAAAATCCACCAAGAAATTTGCAGTCTGATTTTGGTAAAGAATATTATAACAAACACTTTCAATCCTTAATGCAGACATATGGTATAAACCATTATAGTGTTTTTTCTACAAAGAAAGCATGCATTGTGGAACGTGTAATTAGAACTTTAAACGGAAAAATGTGGCGCTTGTTTAACCTGAACGGTTCTTACAATTGGATAAAAAATTTGAGCGATATTGTGAAACAATACAACAATACAGTTTACACTACTATCGGAGTCAAACCTGTAAAAGTTGATAAATCAATTGAAAAAACTATTCTTAAATCATCATTTGCCCACATCAAACTTGCAACCAAAATACCAAAATATTCAATTAAAGACAGTGTGAGGATTAGTAAACACAGGGAAGCATTTACGAAAGGTTACACGCCAAACTGGTCAAATGAAATTTTTAAGATTAAAAAAGTAAACGTAACCAATCCGACAACATATATATTAGAAGATCAAAACGAAAAAGAAATCAAAGGTGCATTTTATGAAATGAAGTTACAAAAGGTTAAACATCCAGGAATTTACCTGGTAGAAAAAGTCCTAAGAAAGAGTGCAAATAAAGTCTTTATAAAATAGTTAGGCTTTTCTAACGTACACAATAGCTGGGTCGATAAAAATAATGTTTGCTAGAAGTTGTTATAATAATAGTTAATAAGGCTAACATTGTAAAAATTATATTAAAATAAATAATACAGACAAAATCTTTCTATTGTTTTTGTTATTATCAAGCCATTCCTTTAATAAAAAAAAAGGTATTTTGTTTTGAGTAGTGCAGATTATTATTGCGGTGTCTATAACAATGGATGTTATATTTTAAACGATTGTTGATTTTTAACTCCGATAGCTTAGGACAACCTAGTGCAAGCGCATATCAGTTACAACGTTTTGCATTAGATAGGTTTCAATCAATTTCTTATTTTCTAAACCCTTCACAAATACTTCTTCACCGGGTCGGATAATTTGCTTCAAATAAAGCGCTATATATATATATATATATATATATATATATATATATATATATATATATAACACCATTCCAGCCGTTGTTTCTACAATCGTTAGGACTGCATTTATTTAATTAAAATGTAAAATGAATAGTGAAATACTGAACGTGCGTGAAAAAGTTTACTTCGACAATGCAATTGTTAATATTGAAAAACATACTCATCAACCTTATGCTAACACATCTTTAAACAATAACAAACTGGATTTTTTTAAACAGAACGGTTACTACTACTATTTTTTCTCTACAATACATTTATACTAATATAGTTAAACTCGGGTAGATTGAAAGGTATCCTATTTTTAGATAAATCCAAAACGAAAAACTGCGTACTTGTGCAGGTATAAACATAACACTGAAGTTTTTATAACTAAAATAAATTGCATTCTTTATTTGAGCCAGTGGTTGAAGCTTTACAAGTCATTTCTGAGTGTATAGTTATACCCCCAAGGTTTTTTTTAGTATCAATGGTTGAGGGTACTAAGAATTCTTTTATCATCACTTTGATTAAGAACAATTTTGTGTTTGTCAAATAGTAAAGACATCATGTTTTGACTTGATCTAATTAAACATTGCTGTTTCTGGAAATTGGCTACTAGTTACAGCACCAATTTTGGGTTATCCACGGATGGAGGAGAAATTTGTGTTGGATACCGATGCCAGTAACACAGCTTTAGGAAGCGTTCTTTCTCAAGTGCAGGACGGACAAGAAAAAGTCATTGGGTATTTCAGCAAGGTCTTCTCGCGTCCAGAAAGAAACTATTGTGTGACAAGAAGGAAGCTGCTGGTTGTCGTCAAATCCTTAGAGCACTTTTATAAGTACTAATACGGCCGATAATTCCTGTTGAGAACAGACCATACTGCACTAAAAGGTTACTGCAGTTTCGAAATCCTGAAGGGCAAGTTGCAAGGTGGATAGAGCGACTGCAGGAATATGACTTTGACACAGATGATTGTGTAGGAACTAACCATCGGAATGCAGACGCTCTATCAAGGTGACCTTGTCCGGTAGACTGCAATCATGGCTCCAAGATGGAAGAGCAAATAAGTGTCATCCATAGAATGACGGTAACCGATGATACTTGGCAACCCGAAAGAATACGAGAAGACCAGGAGAATGACGCCGAGTTGGGACGTATTATTGAGTGGAAAAGTAGAGGACAACGACCAGCTTGGGAAGAAATTAGTATTTGAAGTAGGAGCCTGACTGGCATGCTGGGCACAGTGGGACTCCTTGGAGATTGAAAATAAAATGTTGAAACGACGCCTGGAATGTGAAGATGACGCTGAGAGACTTCAAGTGATAGTGCCGAGAAGCAGAGCGCCAGGAATGTTGCAGCACTTGCAGGATTGTATTTCCGGAGGGCATTTTGGCGTGAAAAAAACTCTCGAAAGGGGGAAAGAAAGATTCTATTGCGTGAACTGCAAAGAAGATGTGAAGGAGTGGTGCCGGAAATGTGAGTTGTGTGCCTCTGCAAATGGCCCGGTTACAAAACGGAAAGCCCCAATAAGACAGTATATCGTGGGGAATCCTTTTGAGAGGGTAGCCTTTGATATAGCTGGTCCGTTTCCTGAATCGGAGAAAGGGAATAAATACATATTGGTTGCAATGGATTAATTTACGAAATCGCCGGGGGCATTTGCTATACCTAACCAAGAAGCTGAGACGGTTGCAGATGTACCAGTGAAGGAGTTGTTTTGTCGCTTTGGAGTTCCGTTGGAATTACACTCAGATCAGGGTCGGAACTTCGAATCAGCGTTGTTTTAAAACATCTGCAAGCATCTTGGAATCAGGAAGACTAGAACCACGTCACTTCATCCTCAATCGGATGGAATGGTTGAAAGAATAAACAGGATGTTAGGAAAGTACCTAGCCAAAGTTGTCTCTGAACATCAACGAGACTGGGATCAATATTTACATTTGTTCCTACTGGCGTACCGATCTTCGGTACATGATAGCACAGGATACTCTTTCGCTTGCGTGATGTTAGGACGTGAATTGCGGCTACTATGTAATCCTCAGTTTGGATTTAAACCTGAAGAAGGGATTGCAGGTGAAGATTACGTTAGTAAGCTTCGTGAAAGATCAAATAGCACTCACGAAAACGTCAGAAAGAATATCCAGGCAGCAAGCGATCAAATAAAATCACAATATGACACAAGAGCACAAGAAGGTGGTTATCAGCCTGGAGACTTAGTGTGGTTGTATAATCCACAAAGAAAACGTGGGTTGTTGCCAAAATTACAAAGACAATGGAAAGGCCCGTATGAAGTCTTAACAAGAATTAATGATGTAGTGTACCGAATCAGAATATCTCCCCGTGGTAAACCGAAAGTGGTACACTTTGACCGTTTAACATCCTACTCTGGCAACAACCAGGAAGGCTCGAATAATAAGAATGGTGTTCGACAAGTTATTAATCATGAGCCAAATGTAGATTTTGAGAGTTCTACGGCGGCATATGGTGGTTCCGCTAAGGCGAGATTTAACGTTGTTGTTGAAAAACAGCAAGATCTGTTTAGAGTACCAGAAGAGTAATCCCTTGCACATTGCGTAACTCAAGATTTGGAAATGTCAAGAGAAATAACCGTTGTTTTCAAGAAATAGTTTGGATGTGTGGATGAATTAGTACAACAGCAGCCAACTGTAGGAAAAGTTTTAGTTCTTCAGGATAAAAATCGTTATGTTTACTATCTGGTCACCAAAAATTCTTCATGGCAGAGACCTAGTTATGGAATCTATGGGAAGCTTTGCTAAATCTTAAGGCTCAGATAATGGAAAATGGAGTAACGAAACTAGCGGTGCCCAAGCTAGGCTGTGGACAGGATCGCTTAGATTGCAGGATAGTCCGAAATATGCTAGAAGTAGTTTTCCAGAAAACCAACGTCCAGATCCTTGTTTGTTGTTATCAACCGGTTGCCTACCAAGACCAAGAAAAGGGTGTTGACTGTTATTTCCAGAGGAGATAGCTGCCGATACCGTCAACAGTCATCGAATTGGCGTCAAAATGTATTTACAGTTACGAGACGTAACGGTTTTAAAGTGGGGGCAGTGTTGCGAGCTACTATTAAGCAACCCGTCAAACACGCACAAGCGCCGTAAGCACTGCATATTCTCCATGGACCTAGAGACTTCTAGCAATTGCTGGAGAATGAGTCATTCTTTTTAATTCAGAGTATATATAAAATCGCTAATAAATGTAAGAGTTAGTCTATATCAGAATGTCGAACATAAATTATATCGTGTATAGTTAAATAGTTGAGCTTTTGGAAGTCCAAGAGTAAACATAAATGTTAAGTACACGTGTCTAATGTACATGCAGCTTGTAGAATACATAAATAGACAAAAGTGTAATAAATAAATAGTTGTGTTAGTGTTGTTAATGGACCTATGGTAAAAAAGTTAGTTTAAGAAGATATTAGTGCTTGTAAATACGTTAGTGTGATAGTGCTGCATTGTTGATTGGACTGAAAACATCTATATAAATAAGGCATATAATGTTAATTGGACTTGTGAACACTGAGTAATAAAGACTTTTGTTATTACTTGTTTTTAGTTAGAGAAACGCGATAGTAGTAGCCCGCTACAATATGTTGTTAATTTTCAAGCATCAGGTTGTAGTATCAAACTTATAAATACTTAAATAATAGTTGAGTTGTGTTAAAATTTTTGCTAATTTGAGCTTTATTTTTTAGTTTGTTCTACTACTTGAATTTTATAATGGATTTTAAAAGAGGGAAACACCTAGTTGGACTGGTTTTTGAGCAAAATAGGGAAAGGAATAATTCTAGTTCTACAGTTTACAAAAGTAACAAGTCACAGGCGGTTTCAGAAAAATTAGGTAGGTAATAATTTACTTATACTTAGCGAGTAAATGTATTTGTTTAATACATAGTATAAATAACATTGTGTACTTTATTAGACCACGATATATGAATACCTGATCATGAAATGTTGGAATCTTCGGTTAACAACTACATCATCACAGGTGTATTGTAATCATTTTCTAAAACTTAAACTAATTAATATTTGAGAAAGTTGATCAATAATCTATCACTTTAGATCCTATTTTAACTATGAAAATTATGATATTAACCCAGAAGTATTGAAAAGCTCTTCTCTATTTAGGAGTTAGTTAGAATTGCAGCATGTTGCTGTTGAAACTTTAGGTAGTATGCTGAATAATTAATTGCTTATAACATTATTTTTTTATGTTAGATATACAATTAAAACTCCAGGAAATACTTTTGTATTGAAGGTGTTAAGCACAAGTAATGTTCCATTGCAATCAGTTGCATTAGCGTTAGATGCATTTCCAGAGCAGGTTTGTGGGCCACCTGACTTGGAGATTTATAATGATAATTCTGACGTTGATCCAAATTACTTGCGATAAACGCGACAAAAAATTCACAATAAATTATTGAAAACTAAAAAGCTCATCACAGTAGCGGCCATCTTGAAATTTCTAAAAATCTAAATTTCTTTCCTATTAGGCACCCAAATTAAAAACGGTTTTAACAAAAGTTACTTATAAAATAATTCTCTATGTGGGAAAGTCATTTGAGTTTTTTTAACTGTAAAAAATATTTTTTTGCTGATAATAGAGCGATTTAAAAAAAACCAGCAACTTTCCCAAATGTATGAATAATTTTTATGAATTTTCGTCAAAATTGCACACTACAATTCTCTTTATTATCGAAAAATCAAATATTAGCACTTTTTAGAAAAATTCACCTGCAATGTGCTGATGTGGAAAAATTTAGAACTTCCGTGTCAAACACTATTGTAAAACAGAAATGGTTTGAATAAATGCTATTCAAAACAAACCACAACAAACATACAGGAAATGCTATACGATTGAGATAAAACTATCCACAAGAACTTCGACTATAGTCGTAATTGCTCGCAAATCTATTTATAACCATCATTAGGGATATTATTCAGCGCCTCGCAATTATAGAAATGAGTTGTTCTTCATAACTTTGGATTTATATAAATTTTTGTTGGATTTCTTACTTAGTGCAAAAAAGTAATTGGTATTCCCCCAGTATTGAAGTAAATGATAATGAAAGACTGCATTGCAATAGTGTTTCATATTTTGTTTTAAATTTTGAAATAATATACCATATAGTCTATTTCGAATGAACCTGCACCTAGCCGAAGTTCTAGAATACTAGAACAGGTGAAACGACTTGCGTGTTCTAATAAGCTATAGAGTCAAACTACAGGTCCAACCAAAGTAGTAGGGTCGTTAGTGAGGAACCAGATTAAGACAGGTCCCCGAAAGATGGCAGCGGCTCTTTCGGTAATTGGATTGGCAGATACCATAGAGGTCGGTATGCCATTCTAAGACACACTACTGCAATGCGGAAGGCAACGGGAAATCATCACATTACCTCACAAGTATACAGTGTACTTAAATTGTAATAAACATGATAACATTCTCTGGGGTAAAAGATTTCGGAGTTAAAATAGTCCCTCATTCGCATCTCCGGGAAGGGACTACTTCGGAGGATGGGATCGGAAAGTTCAGAATAAGAGCCGGGAACATTTTACGAGTTGGAGCGTGAAATGATAGAAGTATGAAGCAAGTAAGTAAGCTAGAGAACCTAAAAATTAAAATGAATAGGTTAGCACTAAACAGAGTAAGGATCAACAAAGTTTGGTGGCCAGAGGCGGGAGATTTTTGGAGTGGAGACATCAGGGTAATACATACAGGAGCAGAGGAAGGAAATTTGGGTGTGGAGATAGTTATGCGAAAAAAGATAGGATACTGTGTAGAAAATTACTTATAAAAGAACAAAAGAGTATTCATGGTTAGATTAGAACCTAAACTGGTAAACACAGTAATAATAAAAGTGTACATGCCCACCTCTAGCTACAGTGACGAAGAGGTAGAAGCGATTTACAAAGATATCGAAGACATATTAAGATACGTAAAAGGACATGAAAATTACGGGGGATTTTAATGCAGTGCTAGGTGAGGATAGGGAAAGAGCGGTAGTATATTTATTTGGTTTAGGCACGAGAAATGACAGGGAAAATAGGCTGGTAGAATTTTGCGACAAGAACAATTTAATCATCATAAACACATTATTTCAACATCACGATATACGTGGAAAATGCCTAAGAATATAGGAAGATATCAAATAGATTACATTCTTGTTAGACAACGGTTTAGGAATCAAGTAAAAGACTGTAGAAGCTACCCAGAAGCTGATGTAGACACTGACCACAACATCGTAATTATGAAGACCGCACTTAAACCAAAAAATTTGAAAAAATAAAACGGAAAATAGCACTTTCACTTAGAGAAACTAAAAGATAAAGATATTCAAAAAAGATTCGATAAAAAGTTAAATGAATTGCTGAAAGATATCGGGAAAATATCTGATACTAAGGAAGTAGGAACAAAATGGAATAACATTAAATCCAGCCTAGACATGGCGGCCAAGATACTCTGGGGTATACACAAAAAAAAACATGGATTACATAGGATATCCTAAATTTAATAGAAGAAAAACGAAAATACAAAAATAGAACAGATGAAACAGGAAAACAGAGATACAAATCCATAAAATGGGAAATTATTCGCAAATGCAGGAAAGCTAAAGAACAATGGATTGATGAAAAGTGAAAAAAGGTACAAACTAAGATGGAAGTAGGAAAGACAGATAAAGCATACAAACTAATTAGAATCAATTTTAGAGATATAACACCGTATAGCAAAAATATAAGGGACGCGGGAGAAAACGTCATTATAGAAAATGTAGAGAAAGTGGATAGATGGCAAGAATATATAGGGAATTTATATGCAGGGGAAGAACTATCAGCATTAGAACAGCAATCAGACATTGAAAATGTTGACTTGGGATATCCTATACTTAGAGATGAGTTTGAATTAGAATTAAAAGGTCTGAAAAACGGTAAGGTAAGATAAGGTGCAAGTAGAACGTCTCTTCCAACTTGTAAGCTGTATGTATGAGACAGGCGAAATACCCAAAAATTTCAAACATAACATCATAGTAACTATACCAAAAAAGAAAGGCACGGATAAATATGAAAATTTTCGCACAATAAGTTTGACAGCACACGCGTCAAAAATATTAACTAGAATTGTACAAAAACAAATGAAAAAACGAGCTGAAGATCAATTTGGGTTTAAGCGAAACAGGGAAACACGGGAGGCTGTTTTTAGCTCTGAGAATGATAATGGGGAAAACAACAGAAAAAAAGAAAAGCGGTTATATAGGGTTTGTAGATCTGAAAAAAGCATTGGACAATATAAAATGGTAAAAAGTGTTCGAAATACTCAAAAAGGCTGGAATGAGTTATAGGGATAGACGAATAGTACATAGCTTATACAAATGGCAAACAGCAGTAATAGAATTAGAGCAGTAACGTAGAGAAGTAAACATTAGGAAAGGGATGAAACAGGGATGTGCACTATCCCCATTAATTTTTAACTTGTACATTGAAGAGGCAATAAATACTCTCAAACGCAGGAAAGCATTTGGAATTACTATGCAGGGACAAAAAATTGATATGCTTAGATTTGCAGATGATATATAGCGGTATTAGCATCTAGCAAGAAAAAGTTAGAAGCTGCTGTTAATGAAATGGAAACGGTTGTAACAGAGAGATACGTTGTGAAAAAAACAAAACTAGAACTAAAGTACTAGTATGCAAAGAGGGAGAAAATAAATCAAAAACAAGAATACAAATATGTAACAAGAACTTACAAGGGGTTAAGGATTTCTGCTACCTAGGAAGCCAAATAACGGAAGATGGGAAAAGCGCAAAAGATATAAAACAAAGATTTGCACAAGGTCGTGCTTAAAACATATGTGTGGAGCACGCACTGTACGGCTGTCAAGCCTAGACAGTGGGAGAAACGGACAAGAAAAAGGTAGAAGTCTTTAAAATGTGGTGCTACAGACGTATGTTGAAGATATCATGGACAGACAAAGTTAAGAAGGATGAGGTACTAAAAATGGTAGGGAAAGAAAGAAATATGTGAAAAACGGTAAAAAAATAGAAGAGATAGGATGACAAGCTTCATACTACGGCATGAGGAAATAGTGCGGAATATATTAGAAGCAAAGATAAGAAAAAAGAGAAGTAGAGGTGGACCTAGGTTAGACTACTGCACACAGATAGTGAAAGATGTAGGCTCAGGAATTTCAGGAAAATGTGTAGGCTAGCTCGGAATAGAAATCAATGGAGGGACGCATCCAACCAGTCCCAAGATGGATAAACTGATGACGACAAAAGTAACTGAACTAGACATGATGAATTTTATAAGCAACTACAAGTATTGGTTGAGCAATATTCTCGAATAATGTTAATTGTGTGAAAGAATTTACTGGAAAACTATCAATTCGGCAAATGTCTAAGTGTTGGGGGATCTTGGCAGCCACAGGCTGATTACCCCCTTTCACAATTCTACATGTGATTTTTCAATGTTTCACCCTAGGTACTACATTGGCCAGGAAGCGAGTCTTCTTTTACCTGAAAAATTTTGAATTTTACCGAACCCTTGCTGTTTCTATAACTTGCGTGACAACACTCACACACGGGACTTCTATTTTACCTCTCATCCTAACAAGGGCATATTTTTGTAAAAAATGCTCGCCTAACATTTTTCAAGCGGTCCATGTTGGGATTCGAACCCGGAACCTTGGGCGTAGTAGTCACACGCATACCAACTACGTCACCGACCCCCTCCCAACCACTAAGTGTCGGAGAAATAAGGTATATAATTGTAATACAATAGAAGGGGGCCGAACGAATGTGTGGAGCAGAGCACAGTATGCCTATGAAATACGGGCAGTAAGAAAAGCAGACAGAAAAACGGTAGCAGCATTTTGGAATGTTGTGCTTCAGATGTACCAGGATGATAGCATGGAAAGACAAATTTAATAAGAAATAGTTTATAGAAATAGTACGTGAACAAGGATATCTGTGGAAAAAAAATAGGAGAAATTAAAGGGCAGAATACGTTCTAAAGCAGTTTTGGAGAATAGTATGGGATATATTACAAGCAAGGATAGGATAAAGGAGGTAGATGTAGACCTAGATCACATAGTAATAGATGTAGACTGTGTAAATTTCAGGAAAATGTGTAGGTTAGTTCAGAATAGGAAACAATGACGGTACGCGTCCAGCCACTTCCAGGACTGAAGACCTAATGATAATGATACCATATAGTGGATGAAAACTGGCTTGTAATATGGTGAAAGAATGAGTGTACTGTAAGGCTTGTAAAGAAAAATAAACACAGAATTGTTTAATTTTTATGCACAATTTCACCTAATGTTTTGAGATAAATTTAAAAAAGCCACCGGTAATATTTCGCTCATATTTAGGCTTGTGTAGTAATAAGAAATAATGCGATAAAAATTCTTACGATTAATTAAAATTTACAAACCATGTTTAGTTGAGTTATTTTACCCTCAAACTTCTCTAATACACGTAAAATGTACTAAGTGTGTATTTTGTTCATCATGGTACACATTCACAATTCACAAACTCTCATACGCAATCGTGATGGAACAAAATTTGACAAACTGCATGCAAAACGTAATTAAATAAAAGTAAAACAAACTTTGGACTACTTAAAAATGCAAGACATGCATTTTTATTCTACTAGAGGAATGTTTACTGTGTCCAATCCAGTACAATTTCAAATATATAATAGCATTGTAAATATATTGAAAATTTGTATTTTATATTTATGTCCATTTTTAATTGTAAAAAATTCACTTAAATAAAACATGCTTAGCCGTGGAGGCCACTTTCTTTAATATTTCGTCGTTAGAAAATGATAAAGAAACGAAGGTGTGATAACAAAAGAAACCACATTTGCAGCTTTTCACAAACTGTAATCAAAACCCACTTGACACTTTACCTAATCATTTTTCATTAGAGATACGTACAAACCATTATTCTGTTTTTTTCCATTTATTAGCCAACTAATTAATTCAACAGCTTTGTCAATAGCATATTAAAAATTGTAAAATAACTACGCAATGCAAATGTAGGAATGTTAAATCTTATAATTTCTTGTTCCCTAATAATTTTTTTTTTACATTAGATATCGGAATTTCAGAGGTTTTCACTGGTTATGAATGTTAGAGAATATGTATAGTTAAAATATGAACCCCTCTACTTAGGACGTTAATCTTCCTATCCTTGTAATACTATAAAACTGTGACAAATAATCTCTAGTAAATAATGTTGCCGTTAGGGAAAAGCAGGGTCAATTTTCTATTATGTCTTATGGCGCATTAGTATTAAAATCGCATTGTTATAAAATTGTGAGGTCTAATTAGACTTAAGATCATCATATTTTGTACTTTATAGCTGTGATAGTCAATTGTGTGTAAAACTTGCGGCCTATAACTTATCTATAGATATAAAATATGAAGTGTTGTTTTGTCCCTGGGTGGAAATCCGGATATAAATCATTCAAACACATATGGAGAAGTATTTATTCTGCTCCCAAGATATTTTTTATGTTTAGTGATACTATTGAGTTTCTAAATACATGTCTTTGTAGGATGTGGAAACATTAGAAAAGTGGAGACAAGCTATTCCTCGAAGTGACAAGGTTCTTTCATATTTGTGTATATATTAATGTATAATGAAATTTATTTTTATGTGCATTGAATGGTAAGAATTGTAATTTAAATATCTACCTGAGCAAATATGTTTCTAATACGATTCTTGTTATAATAATTAATTAAAAGTGTGTATAAAAAATTAGATATATTGTTGTTTTATTTTGTTTAATATAATACTTTTTTGCTTCAATAGAATCACTATTTTATCCTCAAAAAGATGGCCAGATTTTTGTGTGCTCAATGATAAATGTACCATCAAAGATTCTGAAAGTCTTAAAATTTCAAATTTTTATAGTATAAGACTTAACTACACAATTTAACAATAAATTTAAATTAATCTCCTGAAAACTAGTCTTACCAGAAATAAAACATTCTGTATTTGTTTCATAAAATGCTTTAAAAGTGCTTTGAAAAAATATTATTTATGTATGGTTACATGGACCAGCATGCTATTTTGATTTTTTAATAATTTGAAATTCTTATAGGAATTCGAGAGTATTAAATTGGTATTTGTTAAGAATTTGTGTATATTTCAACTTCAAGGACTGGAATTTTGAATAAAATCAGAATTTATAATTATTTATGAGAAAAATAAGGGATGCTCCATACGGCTGCATGTAAAAATCGCACTCCATTTCCCCAGCGGCAATTTGCGAACTACGAATACAGCGCTAAAATATGCACAGGTTTCTGGGCGAGATTAATGTCCTAGGTAGAGAGGTCTATAAGTTAAAATATCTGTGAGGTTTATAACTAGACTAATAAGTTCCAAAACACTGCTGTCTATATGTGCTACCTGGTACTTCATAAACCAAGTACGCGGAGTAGTAACCTTCATATCCATTTCTAATGAATATCTGCATCTCCACATTTCGTCCAGCCCTACGATACCTCACCCCAACCCGCGCTTTACAGCAGATGGTAGGTGACCAGCTGTGATGAGCTCTTAATATAATTTCAACTTAAATCTAAATTCTTCAAACTTATTACGGCCTAGTGGCTTTGTAAAAATATCAGCTGCATTGTTGCGGCCTTTAATTATTATTACATTAATTACATTTTGAACTACTAAATCATGAACAAAGTGAAGTGCAACATTTAAATTTTTGGATCTTTTTGAAAAATTCCTATTTTTTGCCAACATACAAGTCTCACTGTTTGTAATTTGAATATTTACCTACCGCGTGAGGGTATCCAATTAACAATAAACAATAAATGGGAAGGACCTCTAACACTATAGTACCCTCACGTTTCGTGACATTGCCTCGCAAGCTGCTGCAGTCGGTGAGAAGGGGAGGTTCGTTAAACAACAACACACTAAGACAAAATTCCAATTGTTTTATTAAATGGGCTACTTAACTAACTTAACCTAATTACATATGCATACAAAATTATACAGTAATTAACATTATTTACAATAGGGCGCCACCATGGGAATTAAACGGCCCATGGACCGATCGCGGAAATAGCTCTCGTCGCACTTTGTTCGTGGCGATGAATCAAGATTGCAGGACAGAAAATACGTCACTTCACAGGGGCAAATGTTATAAAGTCTCCGGCTAGCACAAACACAACTGAACTAAACAATTCTAAAGTCTTTATTTTATGAATATTAACAACAGTTCTGGGTGCAAACACCCCAATACATATAATTAATTAACGCTACCGTAGTCTACTTAACTTGCATACTGAAACGACCTTCCTTTAATCACGGGGTCATCAATAACAGGAAAAACACAACCTTCACACGAATTAAATAGTACAGTAACGGAATTCGTGGCTTAGTTATTACAAGCCTCGGACAACGTCGAAACACAATAAAATAAGAAACCCTTCAAAAGATGCGGTCTTTAACAATAACCCAACGGGATTAAATTACTGGAACGGAGCTTTAACCCGAAGTTGTATGTTATGGAAGCCGACAGATATTGTATTTAAACAAATAAATGACTTCTGATGCATAACACAGCCTTGAGTTCATAGTAATACCATATATAATAATTACTTACTCAGAGAAATAAACTAACTTTGAACATAACGGCACGCACTTGAATTCAGAGAAATAAAACACTTACTCAATCTTGCAAGTCCGCGAGCTTTAGACTCTAACGCGTCTGGAAATAAACAACCCCGATTACCACCGGCTGGCATCCTTATATACATTTAAGTTAATTGAAAAATAACCCTTTTCTTGGCTCTCATACTCGGCTTAGGATACGCCGGTCGTAAATCTTTAAGATTAATTAAACTGCCAATTGCCCTAAGATAGCCACACAAGTAGATCCTGGAACCAATTTCAGTTGAGTACTCCGCTAATTGAAAAATTGCCTCCGACCACCCTGACATAAATAGGATCCTAAAACATGAT